>WWET01000026.1:1146970-1159981 GCA_011038615.1 Limnodynastes dumerilii
ACAGCGCAGTTTTGGCTGATCCCTGTCTGTACTACTCCTGCAATAGCCGCTGCTGTATATCTATGTACTATGCTGCTCTGACAGCTGTAAAGTATACCTTCACAGCTGTCAGAGCAGCATAGTATATAGATATAAAGCAGCAGCAGCAGCTCTGAAGAATAGAGAGCCATTCAGCTTGCTGGTTGGCTCCCTTTTTAAATATCAGGAGCTTTCTCCTGATTTAAATCACACATGTCAAAAGATCAAATAATCCAGAGCGTTTCTGGTGTGTTTATTTGACGTTTCAAAAAGTGATCTTTACCATACATTAGAGCGATTCTTTGCCCGATCACCCGATAATTGGTGATCAGGCCAATAATCGTCTAGTGTATGGCCAGCTTTAGAAAAGCTTTGATATTGCCTGATGGCTTATCATTTGTGTAACTAATGTTTACAGATAGTATGGTATAGTAAGTTACTGGTTCCTGGGGCATTTTTATTCATTTTATAGTAATTTGATGCAAGTATATACTGAAGTCTTTATATAGAATTAGAATATGGTTTATCCTCTGTAAAGTTTACTTGTGCTAGTAATCATGTGTACATCATTCTCCCTGTACTATAATTGACATTGTTTGTCTCCTCTTAAGCTGGGTACACACTTCTCCAATGTCAGGCTGGACAAGATTTGGATAAGTGTGTATGCTACTGGTTACATCCAACCCTGGTCACCTGGTCAGGTCAAAAAATGTTAAACCTGCTTAAAAATCAGGAGACCACCCGACCAATTTACAAGTGTGTACGCTGCTGTAACTGGTTTCTTTCATTCTTCAGCTGATGCTTATATAAATGAGTCTGTAAATTACAGTCCGTATGCCAAAGATTAAAAAAAATATGTATGGTGACACAATCCATCCTTTCAGCAGATTGAGATCATGTCAGCATAGACTGAGCATTGTAGGTTTCAAGGTGGATTATGTAAACAGTTTGTTCGAGAGTTGTATTGGATAAGTGTGTACCAGGATTTACACAAAATCTCATTATATTGATACAGGGTTAATTTAGCAATCTTACTGAGCTGTACTCATCCTCCCACAAGCCAGTAGTTTTGAGCATAGACAAATACTGTACATGATATATGACATTACTGGGGACATGGTCATAACACAATATGTGCAAAACGTATGCATTATTTCAGGACTAGCCAACCTGTGGTTCTCCGTGTGTTGAAAAACTACAAATACCAGCATGCTTTAACATCATAGGCATAGCGGATACCTGACAATGCATGCTGGGATTTGTAGTATTACAACACCTGGAGAACACAGGTTGGCCAGGCCCATATTAATGTGTCAAGTACAGATAACTGAAAAACATTTTAGGAGTTACTGTCCCTTTAAAATTACAAATAACTTTATCAACAACACACTCATTATACTAACATCAGGTACTGTCATAATAACTGGGGTCAGATTAGTGGATATTTCTAAAGGGGTTTTAAATGAAGGTAATGTTTATTTACTCTTCTTCTGTTTCATGTTCCCATTTTTAAAATGGACGGAGACAGAGAACATAGTCAATAAAATCAGTGGAAAGTAGTTAGCAACAAAGAACATTTCAGAGTTATTGTGTACAAAAGTGACCTGTCATCATGTATGATTGTTAGTGAGGACTGCAGGGACCTTCACTTTCTGGAGCCCAGAACGGCCACTCCTGCAGGTCCCAGCAATAGAATTAGCATCCAATATGTGGGAGACCAGAGGCTTTGTGTCATTCTCCCAGGGGTCTGTACAGAGAGCAAAGTCAGTGAATGTGAGTGTCTTCAAACTGTCTATCTAATCTGTTGGGACCCTGGTACAATGCCCCCTCCTTCCCATTGCCATCTGTCCCTGGACAGCAGAATCATGAGGTTTCAAAGGGAATGGAGTTGGACAAAGTTTTGATATGGGGCACTTGTCTGCAGGGCAGGATTCATGGATCAGTCCTCCTTTAGTCACCACTAGCAACACATTCCTTCTTCCGGACAGATCAGAGAGGCTCCATGTTAGCAAACCTCTGTAATCCAGGAGGCACAAGGGCCCTTCAGAATACCTATGTTCCCTGCACCACATCAATAATTTGGCTATATCCCAGCCCTGAAATATCCCATATGTGAGAAATTTCACACCACAACCTTCTATACCCTATTGCCAATCCTGATTCACATACCTGGAGATTAGAGTTTTCAGTGGCATAACCTCTGGCTAATGAAATTCATCCTGTTGTATCTCCACAGCTATCAGCGATGAGTGGTATGTTCCTCTACGCCTCTTATAACGGGGACCTCTCAGTCCAGACCTCACTGTCCACTCTCAGCAATGGATCGGCCCAGAGGACAGATCAGGGGCTCATGCCTAGTGACACGGTGTGGCTGTGGATCGCCATTCTTGCCACGGTGGGCAATCTGATGGTGCTTGGCGTGGTATGTGCCTGCACATTCTGAACACACCAGCATTGGACAGTGTGCAGGATACAGCCAGTAGTACACATTACATCCCTGTACAAAGGGCATGACAGATTAGGGATTAGACACACAAGGAAGGTGGATTAATAAATCAATATTCCACATTGTCTGCTATTTATACCATACTGCATAGCACAGTGAATTAACAAATAAAATAACCCTACATAAACCCACTGTGTGTCTTATACATTGCTTTATATGTGCTGATATACTGGTCCCCTATCAGTTCCCAGACAGGATACAAAGACATCTCTGTGCTCTCTCTGTCCTGATACATTCATTTAGTAATTTAAATGTAAAATGATAGGTTATTGATTAAATGGCTTAACATTGTTTTCTCTAAAGGTGTATTAGACTAATCCTAAAAAATGCTGATACACCCTGATAACATTCACCTGCAATTATCCCAACACCTGCATTTACTGAATGTTATTATGAGTCCATTGCAATTCGGTCCAGTTTTGTTCTGTGATCATAGCTGCTAAACACATAGCGCTGCTCTCCATTCCTTACAAGCTACAGGTTTACTTACCCATTGAAGTCTTCCTCTTCATCTGCTCCGCTCCTCTGCAGTGCATGCTGGGTAAATACAATGCTGATGTGTCTTATACCGTGTTCACACTGCCGCCCTGGCAATATCCCGGGTCTGTGAACATGGGATATTGCTGTGTTACCAGCAGATATGAAGGTCACAGACCCTGTTTACATTGCAGGGCAGACCCGGGAAATTCTTGTTGCCAGGGCTATAGTGCATAAATTACACCAATCCTGAACCGTTCACACTGGCGGCTACCCGGGTTGGACCCGGGAATAACCCTGCAAGTTTCCCAGGTCAGCAGACCCGGATAGCAGCCGGCACACCCATTCACAATGAGCCCCAATCCAATACCCTGGGTTTTTGGCTCAGTGTGAACGGGGTATTAGAAGCATCAGCAGAAGTGGGAGATACGGGGAAAGCACACGGACTGGACTGCACACTGCAAGTCTATAGGACTAAAATTACAGATATCATCAGCTCAAACCCAGTATACAGTCGTCATGCCTCATCACCTGTGCAATTGTCTATGGCAGGTCTGGCTCTCCAGGTGTTCTGAAACTACAAATCCCAGCATGCTCTGTCAGGTATCTGGGACTAGTTGTTTCAGAACACCACGGGCTGGCCAGGCCATGGCATTTGTGCTACCTCCACTCAAACATTTTGTCAAACTTCACGCTGTCTTGCTAGGGTTTAGACCATATTAATGCTCCAGTTAAAAAAAAAAATAAAAAAAATGTACAAATCACAGACAGCGTCTAAAAACCACTTGGCTTTAATATAAGCAGCCTTGCTCCGGTGCCATTTTCAGATATAGCCTCTGCACCCCGGTTTCCTGACTTTCAGATAACATTTATTTAAATGACCCTTTTGCTCCATGCACTGGATACAGAAGAGAGTTTGAACCAGAACTGCTAACGCTGTTCGTCTCTACTTCAATGACAAGTTTTTTTTTTCCCCAATGGGTTTCCAAGGTAGTGGTGAGTGCAACTCAACTCAAGAAGGGGTTTGGCATTTAAATTTTAAAGTACGGCGTGCTAAACATACGGGACCGGATCCAGAATAAAACGCATATTCCATACGTTCACCTCCATTGCAGAGACAAACGTTTGGAATTTGCCATCCATAATTCTTTACGTGTCCTGCATATGCGTCGCACAGAAAAGCCCACAATTCCCTTTCCAAATATCTGATCCGTCCTCATATTAAGTAAGGACAGACTGGAGCAGAATCTTAGGGTAGAGATCTGGGCTTGGAACTCAAAGCATAAAAATCAAAATGGTAAAGACAGAAGTTCAGAGCATTGAAAAGACTTTTATTGTATGGTTAATATACTAGAAAAAAGGTTAAAGAGCGTGTTCGACACCTATTAAAGTACAAAAAAAAATAATAAAATATAGATACCTAGTGGCATAGATTTCTATTATTTGTTGAATACTGTAAGAAGTTAAAAAACAAACACTCATTTTATGTCAGACAAGATGAGAGTATCTAAAGACCAAAAGCAATTCGATGTTTAAATAAACCAAAAACAATGTATAAATAAACCAATCCAAGGCAAGACAGACAAGTTTTAAGATACTTTTACACAGAAAGCCATGTGCACATACCCTTAAAGCTGGGTGGGCTAGTATTAAGGCAAAATATATTTTAGAGTACAATTTATAAAATAAAAAACACCAATACATTTATTTTATCCTAGTAGTGTCACATTCTTGTCTGAAGACTATAAAACAACTGGGATGATGGATAACACGATTACAAGTCAAACAATCTCCTGTGTTAAAACTACAATGACAGATAGAGCAAAGCCTATACAAACAATTTTCATATGTATTTTCCTTGGTGATGGTAGGCATGTCATAAAGGAAAAGTTCTGAGGTTGTTCCAAGGAGATATGTTTTCCTCCTAACATAAAAAACAATGGTCCGCACCCTGCCATACCTGGGTTGAAGACACAGTGTAACAGAAATGAACTCGGCCTGTAGTTTCAGGCATGGTGGCATATTGCCCAGAGAAAAAGTGGCACTTGTAGAAGGCACTGCTGAGTAGTGCAGGTCAGGCTCACGGCTCTAAGGCACAAAATGGAGTTTGTGCAGGATGTGCACAGCGCTGGAGCTTGTTTCTGATTGGGTGGGTAGAGCAGACGCTTCCTCCATCCCACTTCTTCATTGTGCCATCATAAACCATTTTGGCAACGTAAACAATATAGTTAAAGGGCATAGCTAAAGGAATGCGCAATAAAGACTTTCGCTATCAACCTGTGGAGCCGGCGTCGCATTAATGAGCAGACTGATCTTACAAACATGGTCATGCAACACCAGCTATTAATACTATCAATGTAATCAGGGATCCTTAAATGGCTGCCAGCACTAATGCCGCCCTCCCTGTCTGCCAGGCAGCATGAGCCAGTATATTGCTACAATTAGAAAGAGGTTTCATTCAGCCTGGGCTTTTGGGGGAGTTTAGGAGGAGATGGCGAAGGCGATGGTGTAGGAATGTCAACCGCTGCAGAAGACGGGGTGGGTGGCGATGGGGCAACACAGAGTGGTGGCGGCTGAGGAGGGGCAGGGGAAGAAGGCCGTCTCGCAGGTGCAGAGCCCCACGGCGTTTTGGACCTGGTAGCTGCCACCTCAAAGCTGGCACGGCGTGGATCAGGCTGGTGGGACTCTGTGTTACGAGCGAGCTCTTGGCACCGCTCCACGAAGCTGCCGCTCACACAGGGAGACGGCGGGTCAGACGCCATCCCCAGACCTTGGGCCTCGGCTCTGGAATGGATGATGGCTGTTTTGCTGGCTCTCATGCTGGAATGATTCGTCTCCGGCTTGTGCAGAGAGCTATAGCTCGCAGAGAGATGCGGCTGCAAATTGCACAGGGAGGCCCAGCCCTCGGAGTGGCGGCTAGCGGAAACCGGGGGGCGATGGGGATTGGTTAACGGCAGCCTGGAGAAGCGATCACGTGTGTTGTCACTCATCTGGGATTGTAAGCTGTAAAATCAAAACATGAAGGGTTAAGGGCACGGTTATGCCAGGTTTCCACTATTGGGGGGGGGGGGGGTAATAAGGTCACAATGTACCTGGCTATTGACGCACGGCGGTTGGCAGTATGGGTAACAGAGGTGGCTGGGCTCATTTCTGGGGTACGGGTTAGAGCCAGGTCACACTGCTCCAGCTGTTCCAACAGCTCTTCCTGAGTAAGACCCCCTATCTCTGCTGAAAGGAAGGCAATAAACAGAGGTAGATAAGCGATACGGCCAAATTCTCAAATAGTCTGCTCAGATATTAAATGGAAGGAAGAGAGGGGGTCGGCAGCCGGGTTTGTGTGCAATTAACCAATATAAAGAAAGAGGTGAGGTCCCAAACCAGAGAAGAATTCATGGCCAAGTATACAAGAGTGTCATAGAATTACTGAGCTGTGCATTGGACAGGCGCATACCTCCGCTTTCCCCTTTGCTTGCTACCTCCATAGCAGTGGTCAGGTCCCACATCTGAAGGCAACCACTGGCATGGCCAGTAAAGAGATAGCGCCGAGGGCGGGAGCCAATGCGACTAGAGCCTTCGCACTCATGAACGGTGAAGGAAGTAATTGGGGTGCAGTCCACAGACCGAACCTCACAGATCCTAAACCAGAGGAACAGAATGAAGAAGTCACAAGACAGTCTCATTAAGACATACAGGTGAACATATGTTATACAGTGTGTTTGTGTATAGAACTAATAGAGAGCGTTTGTACCAACAATACAGGTTTAAGTGACGTAGAAAGGTACAGCCTGTGTTTACCCTCTGATGCACGTAGTATACATTAATGCAGTGTCACATTACCTCTTCCCAGTGGAGGACAGACGGACATACACAATGTTGGAATCGGGAACCACACGTTGAATGAACACCTGCTGGTCATCTCGTTCCCCAAAAGGTCCTGCAGATCAGTGGGTGGAATAAAGCAGCATCAATGTGTGTCAGACAAACGCCAGGAGCTGCAGTTGCTGTTTAGGATCTACTGATGACATGCCTCAATACCGGCATCTCTTCTCTATCTCCCTATAAAAAGGTTCAACTAGACAATTTTTCAATAATAATATTGTCAGGGTAAGTCCAGGGATGGATGCTAGAGATTTCTCACACACATTTATTTATTTTACAAATATAACTTATCATTTTATTTAAAAAAATTAAAAAAAAACAAAAACAAAAAAGTGACCTAATGGACAAAATAAAACCCTAATCGCCAGCAGTTCCTACTCTGTAGTTTGGAAAATGTCAGCCTGGATCCCTTTAGCAGACACATGGGTAGCAAGGGGAGAAACTACAGAGGGAGCAGCAGGGGAGGAAGTGCACTGTCTCAGACCCGTAGCAAGGACACAGAGCCTGAGTCTGCAAGGAGCGAGCCAGTGACCCCTCTGCACATGTGTAGACTAGAGCGGCTGTAGGAGGCCCATGTGGAGTTCTGGACACAGACATGTTTAGGACCCTACCTTAAGTTCTCCACACAGGTCCGCGTCCGCCTGCATGTAACTGTAACTGCAGATTTCCGACCCCGGTACTTAATTACAATGCCTATCCCCGCAATTAGGCATGTGTAAGAAACGTACCGCCCCCGTACGAATCTCCTAGCATATGGAAGAGAGTCCTGTATGTCAGGAGATCCGTAGTGTAACATCTGGCACGTGCTTTGCATAAGTTCCCTAACTTTAATAAATGAGGATCTGGCCGCTTTACTCTAACTCACAGCAGCAGCATGCTGGTGGTTGGGAGAGGGTAGGTTTATAGGAGAGTTTCTTTGCACCTGGGCCCACCGCTAACTTGAACAAGTATCAGTCATTACTCACTATTCATTATTTATAACGTGCAGTTACACAGTCTCCACAGCACCATTACTCTTGAAACGGTTTTATGGAAACTGCTGCACAGTGGTAACGGATGTTCATTCATTGCATTTATATTCTCATCTCTATACACATTACTAAGCAGTGTTCATTGAAAAACTGAATGATTTTGAGTATTGGGCTGGTTTCAGACCATTGCACCTAGTAAACATACTGTTAGTAAGATCATTCTATTACTGTATGTTCAATCATCAATATCAAAGTATCTGGAAGTGAGGTAGTTACCAATGTCATTCCCCGCACTGCAGCCTGCATGCCCGTCAATATCTTCTAGGGACAGGATTTTGAAAGATGCCAGAGGGGTGGAACCAGGCTGGGTGGAGATCATACCACGGAAACGTGTTACCGTCCACGTGCGAACATGGTTATTATCTGCACAAACTGAAAGAAAGAGACAACGGCATAAATGTAACAGCCGCCAACACAATGCAAATATCTAAAAAAAAACTTACACTCTAATAGATATATAAAGCTTTCTTTAGTACAAAATAAGACCACCAGGTGGCACCACAAGCGTACAGGTGGTAAGAAACATCTTGGTTTTGAAGATAACACCTTGTCCTATCTGTTTCTGCATTAGTTTGTCTGTTCCTGCATACAACTCAACAGGTTTATCCTGCTTCAAGGGGTGTGGTTTGCTGGTCCATTAGCTATGACGGGGTCCGGCTGCAGAATTTCGAAAGCACTTTTCAGTTGCTGCAAAGTTGATCCAGCAACGTGTCAAGACGGGAATTCTACGAAAGGTTAGATTTTCTTCTAACCCCAACCCTCCTTTTCTATTACCCTAACCTTAACCTTCCATCTCCTGTAGCCTAACTCTAAACCTCCAATGTCCCACAATCCAACCTGAACCTTAACCCAACATCACCAGCAGCCTAACCATAAGCTTATATATGTCCCACAGCCTAACCCTAACAGTGGCAGAGTCTCCCCACCGTGTCTGTACCCACAGGCCCCACAGCCTATACCCAGGAACTTTTTACTATTGGTACAATCACAATTCAGCTGGCGGCTGTACCATGTTCAAAATTTGTTCATTTTAAGCGGCATATGCAACATACAAATTTCTACAGTATACCCAGAAAACATTGCAGTGTCTATCCCTTGTATTCCTATTCCTTAAGGGGACGCCATCATTTTACCTGCTTTGCAGCTACAGTAACTGACAGGAATCATGGGAATTTAACATTGATTTCTGCCTAGGATTTTCTTTATTGTACAAGCTTTGACTGAGCAAAGTTAGTTCCTTAATGTATACATTATGACCCGCTCTACAGTTTGTATTTATGTAGTTTATGCTCTATATCAGACTGCAGGAGTGTTTATAATAAAGCTGGCCATGCACTAGGGAGATTATCGCTTCCAGCAGGAAATGGCTGATAAACGGGATGATTTTCCCAAGGGGAAAGGTCCTGATATAGCCACCATACAATGCAGAGACTGGGGGCGATAATCTCTGCAGGAGACCCATTCAGCTAGCCTATTGGCTGGCTGCAAACAAAAATTTATGAATGAAAAAAGATAGTTTGAAAGGTTCTGCAGCACGGTGCAGAACCTCTCAGAGACAGGCTGCACTGCACAGCACTGTCACAGGAGAGGAGAAGAGATAGAGAGGGAGACAGAGAGAGAGAACGACAGAGAGAGAGAGACAGAGAGAGAGAACGACAGAGAGAGAACGACAGAGAGAGAGAGGGGGGGAGACACTGTGTCCACTGTTATAGTACTGCAGAATCTCAGGTTGCAATGCTGTGACAGTAGCCCCGATAAATGAAAATACCCATACACTACCAAGATACAAATCAAACATGTCAAAAGATCAAATAATTGTACCAGAGCGTTTTTGGTACATCTATTTGCCGTTTTAAAAATTGATCTTTCCCACTTACAGCGATTATTTGCCCGATCACCTGATAATTGAATGATCAGACCAATAATTGCTCTAGCGTATGGCCAGCTTTACTGCAGACACCACTATTCCTCACTCATTACTATGGCTGTAAAAGTTGAATTGTTTCCCCAATCACCTCCAGCAAGCTTTACACATGTCACACTACTCTACTGACAACAAACGTACGTTTCAGATCCCGTGATCGCGTAAAACCAGTACAAATAGATTTGTGTGAATTCCAAGAGCGATTTATTAGTCTTTAAAACACAGATTGGGAAATAGATTGTACTTTGTTATTTTAACCCCCGCGGAAGAAAAAATATATAGTATTGCAGAATCTCAGGTTGCAATGCTGTGACAGTAGACCCGATAACTTAAAATACCCATACACTACCAAGATACAAATCAAACATGTCAAAAGATCAAACAATTGTACCAGAGCGTTTTTGGTACATCTATTTTCTATTTTAAAAATTGATCTTTCCCACTAACTACAGCGATTATTTGCCCGTTCACCCGATAATTGAATGATCGGACCAATAACTCATTACTATGCCTGTAAAAGTTGAATTGTTTCCCCGATCACCTCCAGCAAGCATTACAAATGTCATGCTACTCTACTGACAACAAACGTACGTTTCAAATAACGTTATTGCGCAAAACCAGTACAAATAGATTTGTGTGAATTCCAAGAGCGATTTATTAGTCTTTAAAACACAGATTGGGAAATAGATTGTTCTTTGTTATTTTAACCCCCACGGAAGAAAAAAATAAATAAAATCACACCCGATGAACGTTTTTATACCTTTCCCTGAAAGTGAATGTTAGTGGGAGCAGGTAAAGGCACAGTACATGAGCAAGGATTACCAGAGATCAGGTGTCTCTCTGACAGCATTATCTTGGTCACAGGGCTCCGGTGGACAGTGAAAGTCTGGAAAAGCTGAGGACCGGATCCAACAGTCTCTGGGTGCTGGACTATGACTCGGACAACACCAGAACTAGTTCCATAAGCAATCTCAATCCAGTTTCCACTGTCACCTGCACAGAACAGATTTAATAACAGAATTAGAAGCGTGGATTATAAGAGGACTCACAACAGCAGCAAGACAGACGCTGGACATGAAATTGTCCTTTGCTCTTATCCTGATGAGAGGAGGAGTCACATGTCTTGTACTTGGGACAAGAGGGGGGGGGGGCATCGTCTCATCTTGTGCCAGGGAGAAATTTTACAGAGCGTGTTGCCTACTTGTCTTGGGGGTGAGGTAGACGCTGAGGGCGGTTATAGCATCCTCCGATGGGTCACGGTAAAGCTCTGTAACAAGCAAATCGTTGTCTTTCATGCGCAGTGGAAATTTCTGGACATCTGCGTGGGGAGACAGAGCGATACATCCTTAAGGCATACTATAATTCCATTTATTTTAACAATGTCTCATGAAACAATATACATGTGTATATCTAAAGACAGGCACACACCTATACAATCATACCATATACCTATACAATCACACTTTTTCTATGTTTCTTAACATTTCACATACATTGGAAATCCCATCGTACACACTACACCACGTACACACCGAGATCACCATCTCTCATAACCATATGCTGAAACAATCCCGACTCCGTACACACTATACAGATATCTGCCTATACTGCACAGAAGACTGAGAGAAAAGATGGACACAGGGTCATACGTGGGTACATACTAGCCACATTTGTCTGACCTTGTACCATCAGGGATCATGATTTTTAAGACATTCATAAAACCAATCAATCATTTACAAAAAAAATATAAAGATTGTGGGCACGTACACACTCTTACAATAGCCAAACGGTCTGGAGGCATATGACCGGCCCAGTAATTGCACAGGGTACCCAGCTTTATCCACCTGCAAATAGTACAGTTGTAAAGAAAGGGCACGATCATCTGCAGCACACACACTTACCTACATAGTAGATAGAGCCATTGTTGCAACCTAACAGAAGGAAGGAGCCAGCTGTATCATAGCTGTTTATGGGCACCACATCCTGGATCTATGACAAAACAGGGACACACAAAAGCAAAACAGTGCTGTGAACAGACAATAGGATATGAAGCATAAGACAGCAGGTGAAGAAAGCTAAAAATGACAATGTTGCAACAGAGAATTTTTGCATAGAATGTTTTCTCATAAAATCATATCTATTGAAGAATCTGTGAGAAAAAACGATGGCTAGTGAATGCTTTGTTGCTATACACCAGGCCTAGCTATCCTGTGGCTATCCACAAGTCCCAGAATGTTCTAATGGTATATGAACAACTGATGGCTGGCAAAGCATGCTGGGACCAAGTTTCTTGACATCTGTAGAGCCAGAACACAATACCTCCCCTTTCCTCATATTTTTTGGAGGATATTATTGTCAATACAATTTCTTTCAGCTGAATGACTATCAGAAGGAATCTAGTAAGGAAAATGCTGAGTGTGTTATCGGTTATGCGTTAAGGATTAAAAAGAAAAAAAGGAAACAGGAGACAGGGTGTGAACATTAATAAGGAAGCACAGAAAAATATGTCGTGGAGTGTAATTATGTGTCTACAATGTTCTCCTAATCAAACAGATCACGTACCTGCCAATGTTTGGTCACTGCATTCCACACTCCAATTTTCCCAGTGTGACTTGTGGCTATTAACTGATTGCCCACAAAAAACAAGGCTTCCGTTGGGACCCCAAGACTAAAGATCCCTGAAACACATGAGGTTTTGTGTGTTAGGGACATGAAAATAAAAAAGCTGATACCCCTCAGAATGATCAGGACACCATTGCTGTAATCCTTAAAATGAGCATTTCTCTCCTGTATGAGAGGAATCATTACAGGAGAGATCTTCTACTTCAAACACAATGTGAAATCCCAAAGAGCACAGCAGACAATCTCTCCCACCCAGTCCTAATGGGCATCAGGGTCTCTCCCACACATGCCCGTCTGTCTTCTCAGGTGGTCGGTCTCACCTACTTCACTCCCGGAGCCATCACCAGTGATTGCCCACAGGATAATTTCACTGCAGGAAGAAACCGCCAGCATCCTGTCATTGTCTCCCAGAGACCCTCCAATGGTTTTGGCGTTTAGTGCTACTCGCTCAATCACCCAGTCCAGACAGGGGCTAGTAAAGATCAGCTGCCAACCAGATGTCTCCTTCATTCTATAATATAATAGCAAAAAAATAAAACAAAACATATTAGCCG
>WWET01000026.1:1164728-1177313 GCA_011038615.1 Limnodynastes dumerilii
TAAAAGCTTAGTACTGAATAGAATATTAAGGTTGATAGGCATTGTATTTATGACAACTGCTACTTTTGTTTATTCCTTACCTAAATGTAATAATTTAAAAGCATTGCATGAGTTATATTTGATAATCTTGTTACAACTGATTGTGACTAATTTACATGCATGATTTTGACAGTGTTATTTGTAATACAAATGTAATTGTTATGTATGCTCTGGTCAATGAATGAGAAGTTTTCTGCTCATCTTTAACTCAATTTAATTAGTAAAGAAAAAATATTTATTAAAACTAAATTTATTTTTATAAAACACTGGTGTGCCATTATTCAGAGTTTTCTTATTTTGCCCACACCTCTCTGCCATCCACAATCTACTAACACTATCATATAAGAACCTGTAGCCCTTACCACCCGGGCATCACAACAGTGTGATAGTAACGCTGGTCAGTGTCTGTGTGCAGTAAGCAATTCAAAGATATCTCCCTGCATGCAAAGAATACAATTAACTTGACTCCCCCTGCAATCAACATGGTTTAGCCCAGGAGCAAACTAATTTCAAGCACTTACTTAAGTCTGGATCCAGCCCCTTGTTATAATACAAGGATTCAAATTAGCTCTTAACTTACAGCTCCAGTTTCATCCTTTAGGGAGGAGATGCGACCACTTAGAAGACTGGAAAAAGAAAAGATCAATAAAAGAACTGTTTCCAACAATCACTTATCAACTTCAGGAGTGACAAAAGCAAAGTGTTGTTTAATGTGATACACACAGCAACTGAACATAAGGCACTGAATGCTAGTAATGCTCAAACTCTAGTGAACTTGAATACATCATGAAGAAATGGCAGATATTGCAGGAATAAACTATAAACTACCTATTAAGCAATTGTAAATAAACAGTATTTTATACAATACCTGGAAAAAAATGTGTCAGAAGCCCATGTCAAAGTCTGTCTAGACGTGCTGAACCTGCACACAATAAAAAACAATTTTATTATCTTTTGAGAGACAAAGGTCAGTGCATTTCTTAAATAATAAATACAATGATCACAATTGCATATATATCTTATTACAATGTAGGGTGACATTCAGACCCAAGATGCAATCACCTACCCCTATAATTTGTTTTCCTATGACTAAATGTATATTCTATCATTGCCAAACATTTCACTGATAGCACCATATGCCAATATAATTTACAGTCTTACTATGAGTATATATGGTAGTTAAAAATGAGTATATATATATCTATCTCTATCACCCCCAATCTCATTATCTCTGTGGCACACACGTCCCCCCAACACTTTGCCCATCCCATTATTCCCCTCCCAATACTGCCCTACTTACCTCTTACCCCCCACATTGAGGTGTATAACATCCCCACTCCGGCCCCCAGACCCCGCCATGCCCCGTTCACCCTCTCCTCCTCCACCCCCCTCACAGAGCCGCCATGCTTCCGGCAACACCGGTCTGCTGCAACACACAGCAGCTCCTCTTCCCATTGGCTGTGGTTCCCCGTCAATCAGCCATATGTCCCGCCCAGTTCATTCAGCGGAGAGCAGGATGTGCGGATGATACGTCACCGGCCGGATCTGCGGCCATGATGCACGCCCTCAGTGGCTGCTATTGCTGACAGCTAGGGGCTGGGGTCCTGCGTGTAATGACTGATACAGATAGCTGTCATGGCTTATTTGTCATCCTGACTGACAGCTCCTGAGTCATAGAAGTCTGGGGAGTCTGAGCATTCTTTACATGTGTAATTCTACATGTAATGCTGCTCACCTACCTCCACCGTCCATAGCCTAATAACCTGAGGTGTATTACATTTTATTTTACACATATAATTTATATATAGATGGATATATAGCTTGTATTGTAAGTGCAAAATAAAGGGATTGTGGTTGAGAGGCTGATTCAGAGTTTGGGAGCAAGGGCAAGATAGGTGCAAGTGTAGAGCTAAGTAATGGATGCTTATTAATTTTAATTCTTTTGCATGCAGGAATAAATTATTTTGCATATAGAACTTAAATACTGCATAGCTTTATTTTTACTCTAAATCAGAGTTGAGCTAAAAACTACCTCTCAATTCTATTTCTGCTTTCTCAGTTTAATTTTACCTCCCCTTGCAGTTCAGCATGTTATTTCTCAGGTCTACAATTGCACCTAAAAAAAGATGTATGTGCAGCTCTGAATCAGCGAGTGTAAATGCAGGTCTGTATCAGCCCATAGTTTACATTCGCATAATTAAAATTTCACATCCAAACAGCGACTGATGGGAAGGCAATTGTTTTATACCCCATTCACATCACCACCAAAAACCTGGGTCTCTGCACAACGGGTGGTGGTCATGTGAAACGTCCCTTTTTTGGCAACCTGGGTCTAATGACCTGAGATTCCTACCCGCGACTGGTGACAGGGTGAAAGGTCCCATGTTGTTCCTCAACACGGGTCCTTCTTAAAAGACACCCGATTGGACAGATTTCTATTTACTATTGCTATGGCAATAGTAAAGAAATCTGTAGCTGGTAGCCGCACGCTGGGAAAGGAGACAGGCAGCGTATTTTAGGACTTGTAGGTTTGCTTTCTGGTCCAGCCGTCTGCAGTTCTGCTATTTGCCACTATGAATTTAGTACTTGTATGTCCCCTTTCTGGTACATATGCGGGTGGACCAGAAAGGAGCCATGCAAGTACTAAATTCATAGTGGCAAATAGCGGAACTGCAGGGGGCTGGACCAGAAAGGAGACCTACAAGGACTAAAATAATGCCACCCGTCCCCTTCATTTGTTTTCAGCCAATAAAAGCTTCTCTTTAGGCATATTGACAGTTGCTTGCCAGGGCAATCCTGGGAAATTCATGACACGTGAAAGGGTCAGACCCTGGAATTTCTGCAATAGTTTGTTATGGGTGAAAATGGAAAGGGTTATAGGTAGATTTATAACGCTGCTTTTTAAAATTTATTTTGCCCAGCAAAACCCTAGGTTGAAAATCCCGGCTTTTTCAAGGGTGGTGATGTGGAAGCGGTATTATTTCCATGTGTCAGCTATCACTATGATATCTATCATAGATCTGTCATATTCAGCAATATGTAACCTATTTTTCTAAATTACAGCGGATTGTGTGGTTGCATTTTGTGACAGCAGTTTCTGAATTTTTCTTTCCATTTTCTCCTATAACAAACCATGGTACATAACTAGAGATCCTGGTTTGCTGAATTGCCCTAGTCGTGCCCCAATTAAAAACTTTTGGGGCCAGATTTACTAAGTTGCGGGAAAGGAAAAGTGGAAATGTTGCTCATAGCAACCAGATTCTGGCTCTCGCTTACCTATTACATACTAGAAATTGTCAGTGCATGATTTTGCTAATGCTCTTTTGGCTGGATGGGTCAGTTCTCCACAGTCTAACAAAAAACTTTCAACAACTCCATATTAGAACTCATGGGTTTGAAATGTGAGGTTTAACAAGCGCATATCCTGATGTGACATTTGGGTGGTCACATAGCTTAGTATTTAATTTTTTTTAACATTACTTATGTGGGTCTTTAAACTGTCATCCTGGGGGTTTAGTGTGTACTGTGTGTTCATGGGCTTCTGAGAAACTTAAAATGGTTCTTGTGCCCAATTTATCCCCCCTGTGCTAAATTCTCCTCAGTCTTGATGACCCAGTCTTATTTCAGACATGGATACACTGAAGACATTGGACCTGATCCAGAATGTTTTGAGTGCATAAAAAAATCGTACCCCCTATTCAGAGTTTCTGAGCAGTAGGCCCTCCGAATCAGTAGTAAAGTGACTGAGCACACATTTGACAATATGGAAACGTATAGGGAAATAGGCTGAGCGATGTAAGTGTGATTTTCTAACTTTATTCAACTTTGAAAAAAATAAATAATACACATAAAAATGTTTTTTATGTGTATTATATATTCTTAATGTTGAATAAATACATTATTAGTTGATCACACCCAGTAAATGTATTATTTTTAATAATAGTTTAATATCTTTTTCTGGATAGAGCACCAGTATCACTTTTTGTTTGTTTAGCCTTTTTATTATTATTATTAATATTATTATTATTATTAACCTTTTTTGCTGACTGTCAGTAAACTTACTGGCAGTCAGCAAATCTTGCCTTTTTTTAATGTTTTATTATCTATGTATGCGCCACATTTTTGTGAAGCACCATGCAATATGCCTTTGTTTATAATATATGGCTAATACTCTACCTATGTGACTACCTGTCTGCAGGACGCTATCCATATCTGTCTTAGTGCTTTAAGCTCCATGTTGAAGTTTCCTTCATACCACCAAAGGGTTAACCAACAACTCTAAACCTTGCACACAGCAAAGGTGCCTGCAGCAGTTTGGGGAGGGGTGGATCAGAGCTGTGGGTTGGGGGTAAGAAGGATACAAGGCTTCCATCCAATCTGAACAGCTGGGTGTCTGGTTACCACTTCCCTGGTTAAAATGAGTCCTGTGTCTGCACAAGTTGGGGGGAATCCGGAATAGGTTACTGTATAGTGCTGCATCTGAATCTTTGTCCAGGTAAGATAATTGTTTATTTACTTGACTTATTATGGGTGTAACCATGTTGGAAACAGTAATATTTTATCTATTGTTGCATCTGCCATGGTAACCTGGGCTGTAGTGAAGTCTGCTGTTATTGCATTGGTCTATATATCCTCAGGTCACTCTCTTACAGAGATTAGACTGTAAAATGTTTTAGAAAACCTTTACTTATCCCCCTCCTCAAGAGAGGTGTCTTTGAAATCTACAATATGTACACTATGAGATTAGATGATGTATATTACATTGTAAAGTCAGTAAACTGCTTGCTGTTCTAAAAAAGTGTTTGTAAAAGTTTCAGATTGTAAACCCCTTAGGTCAGTGGTCTATTTAATCTTATTTCATTATAAATTGCTTATCTTGGTCAGAATATAATTTGAAGTTATTAGAATATTATTGTTTTATTATTAAATTTGGCTAGTTATAGTTCATATACTGTACATATACAGCTTCTTACCATACGCTTGCCATCTTCACGGTTAATTGAATCGGGCCCATAAAATAGTGTATTTATTTATGTCACATGAAAATGACAACATCTATTTTCCCTTTGATGATTTTTGTTTGTGTATTGCCTAGCCCATTTTCCCAGTTGTTTTATATTCCTGCTTAGACTGTTATTACATATGATATACAGTGTTTCTCTGTATAGTTCACCATGCAGTGCGGTATTAATAATTAGATTTATCTGTTGTTTTGTTGTGCCTGCAAATTCCATAATAATGACTGCTTATCAATATGCAATGGGAGGATTATGCATGTCTGGTTGGGACAGATATGCTGTTTATACCTATGCTTGTGATTATTGTAAAGATGGGTACACACCTATAGAATGACATGAGACATTGCCTGCAATGTCACTGACTAAAGCTGGCCATACACTAGGACGATTATCGGACAGCAGGTGGGGACCTGATAAAAGGGACAATTTCCCTGTTATCGGCACCATACACCTCTGCTGGGACTGATAATCCTAGCAGAAGAGGGGAGGGGGGCAGCGCTAGTACCACTTTGAAGCTATTAAGCTGTCAGAGCAGCATAGTACATAGATCTGCAGCAGCGTCTATTGCAGGGAGTAGTACAGACTCCTGCATTGATGCCACTGCATAACTATGTACTATGCTGCTCTCAGAGCTTTGATGGTTACTTCTTAGCTGTCAGAGCAGCTTAGTACATAGATACACAGCAGCGTCTATTGCAGGAATTAGTACAGACAGGGGTTAGCCAAAGCTGCGCTTCACACAGCGCAGCTTCGGCTGATCCCTGTCTGTACTACTCCCTGCAATAGACGCTGCTGCTTTTCTATGTACTATGCTGTCAGCTCTGAAGGTATACTTCTAAGCTTAGTACATAGATATGCAGCAGCGTCTATTGCAGGGATAGGGAGCCTTTCAGCTTGCTGATTGGCTCCTTTAAAATATCGGGCGCTAGTCAATCATTCTGGCATGTTTAAAAATCCAATAATCATACCAGAGCGTTTCTGGTGCGTTTATTGGAAGTTTTAAAAATTGATCCTGGCCATTAACTAAAGCCAATCCTGTAATCATTAGCCAAGTGCCAATCATGTAAATTCTCTTGTACACACTGCACCAATTCACCAGCAGATCTGAGATCATCATCTCTCCTAACCATCAGCTGACACAATTGTCATTCCGTACACACTGTACAGATCTGTCTATGCTTCATAGAAGTCTGACTGAAAGCTGAGCCGATGGTCATGTCTGTGTATACACTGCTCACATTGTCTGACGTTGTGCCATCAGTGATTGTGATTTTTAGGATGTTAAAAAAAAAACTCCACAGATGCAACCTGTTTTATCATAACAAATCATGATTGTGGGAGTGTACACACACTGGCAATGATGGAGCAAATGATCATAAATCCTGAGATCTACCTGATAATTGGATAGGTGTACTCCGCTTTAGATGCGTGAGGACAGGCAGAACACTGACACACCTGTGCTGTAATAGCACGTCACGTCCACTTGTGCTCAAATGTCCGTACTCTGTATAGGGCCGAAAGCATTCTGATCGAAATGCAAAGAAACTAGGGAAAAATTAATCAAGGAATATATAGTCCTATATTACTAAGCACCAGATACAGAATCCGGGCGTTCTGATTGTAAGAATTGCTAAATTCACACGTTTTGCAATTGTGGATCCAGACTTCTGATTTTAATTGTGACAGTGGTGTCTGGTACTCTTGTACCATAGTGTGTGTGGGGTACAGGTACAGGGGGTGTGGGTCCCCGCAACGAAAATCAGATTTCTCCCAGCCAGTTGAGAACTCGATGAGGCATAGCAATCGATCCACGGAGCACCGAAAGCTCTGTTCTACTAAATGGTAAGAAAAAATAGTCCCTTCCCTAATTCTAACCCTAACCCTCCCCTCTCACTACCCTAACCCTCCTTTCCTGGCAGCCTGACCCTAACCCTTCATCTACCGCAGCCTGACCCTAATCCTAACCCGCACAGATAGTTTACTCACCTGTTCCTGGTCCGTCGAGTAGCGGCGGAGGGATATCGCAGACGGCGGAAGGACAACGGTAATTGCGCAAGTGAATGGGTAAAGTATCCCGAACAGCATACTCACCCATTCACAAAAAAAAAGTCGAAAGCGGTAAGTATTCGAAAATGGGACATCCAAAAAGTGACTTTCGGATGTCCCATTTTCGGCAATCAGAGCTTCGTTCCGGAGAGTGTAACCGGGCAGAGGTAAGGTGTGCTAATCCAGACTTTTGACGTAAGGACACATTCAAATTTCCTTTCTCCCTCATGAATGGCTGTATCTTACATCTCATCCCCGTGTCCAGAGCTCCAGTGGAAATCTGGTTCGATCCTATATTATACTACGTAAATTTCTTTGCTTTCTAAAATTCAAGTTGTCTTTTTAGACAATACTATTTTCCATGGCAAACATTCTTTTTTATATCTGGTATATGCTCCCCCTCTCCCCTTGAACATACCAGTATATGCTATCATCAATCTCTCAGTTGTTCTTCCATTGGAAACATTAAAGAGAACCAAAGAAAAGTGGAAAAAGAAAAAATCTGCGCACCTTTTAAAGCTGCTAACAATTACCTCAGGGGTGTCCCAACCCCTAGGAAAAAGATATAAGAAACTAATTGCAAAAATATTCCTTTAAAAAGACAGCTGGGAGGATTCATACAACAATACAAAAATATTTTAAAGCCTTGCCAAGGCTTTTGCTGCATACTAGCTTCAAATGCAATACTGTGGTCATTCTTAATCATGTTTGTGCACTAGCTGATCAATGAAAAAGGTAGATAGTCATTGCATGTGTGTATGCAGCTTAAAAGTGTGGATAGTGACGATGACAAATACATCTGGAGAAGTTACATCCACATATCTTTGATCAGTCAGCAGGGTCAGCCACTGTGTAAGGTATTTCAATGCAGTGAATGCTTCGACAGCAGCTAATGGCATCATCAGGAAGTTAGACAGTTGTGAAAACTATTTCTCATTTTTCCAGTAATAATGAGTCACCGCGTCTATTACTCGACTGTGATTATAACAGATTTGTTGTTGTTACCTCGGGTCACACTGCTCTTCTCTGATGCTATTGGATCCATGATTCCTAGGCTAGATTTACATATTTGTGGTGTCTGTTCCACACTCGATTCTCACCAGGTTTCTGTGGCTTTCCTTTGCCTTACAGCCGTTTTGGGCAAGTTAATTGTAAATCGCTTCCCATTTTACTTTTATGTAGTTGGTTTGGACAGTATCCAGAGCGGCAAGGAGCGGAAATACAAGCACACTATGCTTGTGCGCACATGTCCATATAACGCGTTTCCGTTATGAATCTGGATCCTCCAGAGCCAGACTTTTGTAACGGAAGCACAGACCCTTCCCATTTAAATGTCATTGTACGGGACTGCGCCCTCCAGTTGGGCCGGATCCAGACCTGCGCCCGATAGGTCACTTATGTACGCAAGGTGGAGGGCGCATGCGCCCTCTAGATTTTATGCTAGAGTTACAATACTGACCCTAGCGTTCCGTACGACCCATTTGCATACAAATGGGCACATACAGACAGCGTACGGGGGTCTGGATCTGGCCCACTATTATTATTATTATTATTATTAATATATATATTTTCTAGGCCAATTCTCCCTTAAAAAACAAAAATGTTTAGTTTTTTTCAGATATTGGTATAGCCAGATTTATAAACAGATACATTAAATAAATGCTTGATTTGGGACATGTTTCCTGTGTGTGGAATCTATTCACAATGAAAGTAGAGTATAAGCCAACAAATAATATTTTTAAAAAAATAAAAACAATTCAGATGTGTAAAGATCATGGACTATACAAAGGTAGGATTGTTTTTTATTGTCCAGTCTATATGTTGTGATAAGTGACAGACAAACAAGCAGTAACCTGCAGAGCCGTGCTTTTGGAATCCTGCAAATAGTCCCTACCATAGTGGTGGAAACTGAGAGATATTTCTCTTTTCCCTCTAGTAAGCATGACATTAGGTGTGTCATGTGATCAGGGGTTGTGTCACATGAACAGCATGCACTGATCATTTGTTTTTTATGAATAGACATACTTCTAATAGTGTGCAACTACACTTCTTGGGGCAGAGTTGTGGCTCATTGATTACACTTGTGCCTCACAGCACTGAGGTCATACGTTTGGCAAATCTGTTGTATGTTCTCCCTGTATCTGTATGGGTTTCCTCCCACACTCCAAAAACATACTGGTAGGTTAATAGGCTTCTGTTGGTGGCAGTTTGAAGAATAGATGGGCCAAGTGATTGCAGTCCTTAGACTTAAGCTGGAAGAGAGGGTCAGGGTCAGGCTGCAGGGGAGGGAGGGTTAGGGTCAGGCTGCGGGAAATGGTGGGTTAGGGTCAGGCTGCCAGGAAGGGAGGGTTAGGATTAGGATAGTGAGAGGGGAGGGTTAGGGTAAGAATTAGGGAATGAGTGAGGGACTATTTTTTTTATTTTATTTTTTCACAGAGCTTTCGGTGCTCCGTGGATCGATTGCTGTGCCTTATTGAGGCATAGCAATCGAAATCCCAGCCAGTTTCTTTCAGAAAGATGGGGACAGGTTTGATCATTGAAAATGGACGCACACTACTCCATATTGGAAGCTTGCTGCCTGTAATAGTTTGTAAAGCCAAATGATAAAATGATCGGATCCTAGTATTTTTGGAGCGATTGTTGGGTGCTGTACAAATGCATCCTGCCCACACACTAGAACGATAAGCGGTCTGATCACCTGATAATTAGATGATCAAACCTATCTCTCTAGTGTAAGGCCAGCTTTAGTTTTAGAGTGTGAGGAAATAGAATGTGCAATGCAGATGGAATGCATTATACAATTTTTACTAGTGAAAGTCGGGGAGGTTTTAGTTTCAATGTCAGGAATTTATAGACTTTGTCTAAATAAGTTTTTTTTTTTACACAGTGGCTTTTGTATGGGAACTGTTTTAGACATTAATAGTATAGAACACATTCCAGTGTTTATCAGCTCTGATCAAGCTGTTAGTGTTGATAGGGCCCTTCTTTCTGACTCTCACCTCTGCTACTGTTATACCTTCTTCACATGCAAACCTGTGTGTTCCAGTGTAAACCTTGTGCATTTTTTTTTTTTTAATCTATCTTTTTTTATGCTTTTTAAAGTAGTATTTGTCCTAGGTGACAATTTTTTGTGAATCTTCATTTCTTACCTTCCACTGATTAACTCGTTTCAAAGTGGTTGAAGAAAATACAAGCTCTGGCCAATTAGAAGGTCAAATGATCACAGCAGCACAGATTATTTCTGATAATGTGTACTATACTTCTGGAGCACAGTGATCGGTTATGTAAGGGTTACCAAATACCTTGCAATGGGCTTCAGGCAATTAGTTTATGCAAATCCCACCCCTCTGCCTATCAATACTGTAATTACTAGTGTTACCAGGGATTGGGCGGGACTTGATGGCATAAATTGTCATAGTAACAAGATGAAAAGTAGTGTTGCTGTACAGGGGAGTGGGCTTCAGGACGCGATTAGCATAAATCGCATTTTCAAGCCCTGTCCCAATAACGGCATCTTTCTCCTAAAAGGAAGAAATATAAAGCAAATCCTGACTTAAGTGCATGTTGTGGAAAGTAATTTGCTGTAAACTGTTATATTGGACTATTGTGAAGTCACATGGGGGTATATCCAGACCTAAGTGCTAGGAATCAAACTGCATAAATAAACAAGTAATGGAGGCCAATTTGTTGAGGCCTGGACAAATTGTCATACCATTGTTCACAATACATCCTTACATTTTGAGTTGTAAATATTAATTCTACTAATGACTGGAAATGACGATATGATCTAAGCATATATGTTTATGAAATCTGCAGGCTAATAGTTATTGAAGACGAAATGATTCTTAAGATGTTCTCAATGAGTATTATGTAATGTTTGAGAAGCTGACAGATTATGTAGATGGAACGCTTGTGTTCATGGTAGCAGTAATGGGGATCAGGATTATTATCACATATTACTGACATTTTCCTCAATGATTATTAAAAAAAAATGGTATTGTTCTAGACTTCCGTGATCGGGCTGTCAGGAGAAAGCATGCGGGACTGGTTCCGGATGACCCACTGTTCTGGTTGTTAAACAGGTCACCTGTGGCTCTTTCTACCTACAAAATAATCATTCCTACGATACTTGAACTTGGCCGCTAAAGCCGCGATCACTTGATAACTGAAACCTGTTCATGTGTGAATCCTTTGTTGCTATTATTCAATAAAAACAGTTTAAACTTAAAATAAATGGTATGACTCTCTCTATTGCCATTGTTATGAAGTAGAAAGTGAATACTACCGAAAGATAAGTTATAAAATCATTGTAAGAATACTTTGCGATGAATCCGCCATCTTTTCTAAGTTACTATTATGTGTTCCTGCCTAACGACAGTGACTGTATTAGTTACTATAAATATTGATGATATAAATGCAATCTTGTGAGATCTATTATTGTTTTGTTCTAGGAGGCACACGTCTAGCCACAAGTATTGACTCCCACTGATATTCCAAGCAGCGCTGTCGGCGGTCATAGTAAGTGGTGCTTTCATTGTTGAGGTAATATAGGTGTTTATGACAGTAGACGTCTTGCATTATCATTGTAGTGTCACCATGGTGGATGACGTTCATACCCACTGCACTGATAATAATCTAATCACTGATCTGAGGAGTTTGTTTTCTCACTGATTTTATTGGCCCATCTGTATTGGGAACCAGGGCTTGCAGAATGATTATTGGTTCTAAACATGGTATATCTTCTATTGTGACACAAGCCATTTGGATCAGATCCTGCCTTTACTGTTATTTTGGGCTTGGAAACGTTTCTTATCAAGTCTATTAGATTCCTATTAGTTTCCTCTTATGCAATTCAAAATTGTTATCCCCAGGTGTAGCTTTAAACTCGATTCCCTCTTATTTTCAAGCTTTGGATGCAATTCTACGTTGTTACAGTTTATGGACCATATTCATGCTTTAAGAGTGATTTAGGTGCGGACAGAACCGCCCCCCGTTTTTAGTTACCTTATGACACTAAAGAGTGCCACAGGGCTACCTTAACGAACCGTGCATAGTTTCCTTCTTAAGAAGGAAACTACGTACAGAGAACAGCTCTCTCCGCCCTCCCCGGCTAATCTAAATCCCTCCCCCTTCCCACTTCTACCTAAATCCTCCCTGAGGCGGCATTAGCGCCTCCATCTTACTACACTACTCCACACAGTCTTTAAAGACCGCACAGAGGCAATCTACACACCTATCTGGTACATAGATTGCATAAATGCCCTAAGATGCATGTGTTGTAGGTCTTTTTGTGAGCCGAAGCTTCTTAAGTGTGAATCAGGTCCTATATGAGAGATATTTATGGCCTGATGAGCAATTTGCTAATCTGTAAATTATAGTGGTCTACTTATGACCAGATGAAAAGCCCAAGGTCCAATTTAGGACTGACTGTAAAGTGAGGCCCTATCAATGGTGATAAATATATGCCGAATACCTTTTTTTT
>WWET01000026.1:1184653-1197220 GCA_011038615.1 Limnodynastes dumerilii
CTTCTGATGACGCTGCGCTTGGAGCACTGTCCAGGCTTCCCTGTGGGTGAGGGGAGATCACTCCCCTTAGTCGCATGGACTTCCATTCCCTTAAAGTCTGGATAGTATGGGGGGCACCTAACATACACTCACTATACTATTTTACACTGGAAATACTCTTAGTACAAAACACAAGATCTAGAAGATCCAGATACGTACTCGGAATACGTCACATGAGCGGTCAGAAAATGCAGGCTTTTTCCCATCATAGCAGTGAATAAACGCCTCTTTTGTGGACGTCCTGGGGCTTGATTTACTAAGCGGTGGGAAAGGAAAAGTGGAGATGTTGCCCATAGCAACCAACCAGCTTATTACATCTTGCCCCTGATCTGATCCTATGTGGTGTTGATCTGTAAATATCGGCATCTCCTCCAGTATTCTGCACTCCCTGTGAATGGTGGCTGACTCTGTAACTATACCGTGTACCCTCTGTTCAGATTTAGGGAAACTAGATATTTGTCTTGTTTGTCAGCTCTCAAATATCTTTGTGGAGGTATCAAAACAAAAACAAAGATATTTGAAGGTTGATGAACAAGACAAGTATCTAGTACATCTGCACAGGGAGATGGTGGCACTGTGCAATAGTGTTTCTTTGTATGGTTTTTTTCCCCTAAATCTGAATGGAGGGTACACGGAGGCGGAGGCAGGAGGACGCAATGGGGCCACAGCAGAAACGCTGGCTTCCTTCACAGGCTACTGCTCAAGACAGAAGAATTGTGAGGAGTTCATAGTGTGACATTATCTCACTCGTAGCCCCTTGATATGTCGCACACAGGTCTTGTTTGTGTTCTTGTGTTTCTTACATCATTCAGAGAGGAACAGAGTTAAAAAAAAAAAGCAAACTAGTTTCTTGGGAGAAGTGCAAAGAACAAAAGAACAGAGTTTGAGTTATTAAACAGGATCCTATATGGAACTTCAAAGATAACATCAAAGTAACTACTTCTATAGATCGGATAAGCACCCTAAGAGTTCTAATTGCACAGTTTAGAGAATAAGCCAACATCACAACTTTACAACTGCTGTTTATTCATTTATACACCTCTACTACTGCTACAAATGTATGTGATAATCAATGAACAATGCATACAGTTTAATAATGAAAAAGATGATAAATCTAGATTGCATTGTACTGAGACACATGATGTATGTTTTATATTGTTTCTTTATAGGGCCCCATAATGTGTAGCCACTTCCTGCTTAGTGCTAATGCTGCAGATGTTTGTGCAGGAGTAAAGAGCTAATGAGCAGTAATAATCCAAGGTGTGAAACAAGGCAGGTAATCAGTGTCTCCCCCACAGCTCTGCTTTGTCCTGCCAGGAAGCATCGGATCTGCATGGCCAGTCACCTCCGCTATTATATTACACATTAGTTCATTCTGTGTCTGGGGGGAGACTGATTTTGTTTACACAGGAATCAAACCCGAGAGATAGGTGATGTTGTTATGGATCTATACATTGTAAAGCGCAGGTGCTATAAAACCAGGATCTACCAAAAGGTTTATTTTATTTCCAGCACGTATTACTACCAGCATTTTATGACCATTAATAGCAGATCATTAAGCATGAGAGGCATTAGGCATAAATGCCCGGATCCAGACTCTGCACGCTTTACATGTATGCAGGGGTCTGTAGGCAAGCGCACGTAGTGGGGAGTGCAACAGACCCTCCCACATGACCCATTCCATTAGGTACAATTTAATCCGCTTCTGAGCTTCCAACTGTCACTCACCTGGTTTAAATGAATGACCAACTGTCACTCATCAGGTTTTTAAATGAATTTATATTTAAAAAACACTATTTGCCTCTTCAATAAAGGTGGTTACCATAGTAACTGACAGTTGAAAACTGAGGAGCATAGTATTTTGTACCTAATGGAATGGGTCATGTTGCAGGGTCTGCACGCCCCCTGCTCTCCCCGCTGACTGTAGTAAATCTGGACACTGTCCAGATTCCTTTGTTCCGCATTGAAGAACTTCATAGAAGGGACCGGCACTTAAAATCCACTTGCCTAAACCCCACCATACAGGCGCTATTAAGCATGGTAATTAAGTGTAGGGGAGGAGAAGTTAAGGCACATGTCCCCTCTTCCGTGCCTAGTTACAGATCTTCGTGCGCACGTAAGTCGCAAGGAGGTCTGAATCTAGTCCATTGTTTTGTAACCTCTATTAAAGCTGAAAGCAGATGGAAATGTGAGGAGATGTTTTTGTGTTTTTGAGGTACTGAAAAGTCTGACAAAAAATACCTGATGGGATCCTATCATTGCTACTTGTGCTCCATCCTCTGAAGGAGGAGCAGTGAATTACCCTTTCAAATGAAAATATCTTATAAGATGAATAAATCAATCACTCAGTGACATTTCTGTTCATTATTCTTACTCCTAAACAAAATAAAAAGAAAAGCGACTTTACTACAATGCATTCCTGTCTGCTTCCGTTCCAGAGGCAATGCAGAGTTTTTAGGGAATAATATTATTGGACTGGATCCAGAGTTAGGAACGTTATGTCACTTCCGCGAGCAAGGTGCGTAAGTGCCATGATTTGACTGGAGGGCGCATGCGTAACACTAGCGTACCTAGCATCATATTAAACTTACTTCCGTACGATGACCTTTCCTAGGAAATGGGCTGTGCTTCCACTCTGCCCACTAAAGTGGGTGGGATAAGCATGGTAATTGTACAGTGTGGGAGGGGTAGCCCACATTCATGCAGATCAGCGGTTGTATGGACAGCTGATCCGCGTGCTCTAGATAAGGCTGACATTGCCATAAAGCCAACACAAGAAAGAGGAGTGACGGGGGCGTTCATTCCCCTCGCTCTGTCTGTCAGATGGACAGACTCCTGCACATACGGAAAGCATGCGGGCGCCTGGAACCGGATTATTATTATTATTATTATTTATTAAAAGGTTTTTATATAGCGCCCACAGATTACGTAGCGCTTTACAATGTTACAATCTTTATAACAATACTGGGGAATAACAGACAGACTGGGTGGGTAAGAGGGCCCTGCTCACAGGCTTACACTCTATAGGACAGTGGGTTTGACACATAAGGGCAAGTGCTATATATCACACAATGGACCAGCCAGGGTGTATGACAAAAGTGCTCAATGCTCTGTATGCTCCAGTCACACAGCAGTGTTAGTAGCAGAGATGAGGGAATTGTAGAACAGAGAGCGTGCGGGTTTGTGTTTGTAATGTGTTAAATTGCAGAAGTGGTTGGTAATATGGTATTTAATGCTTAGGGTGGTTGTGGAATTTGATAAGCTTGTCTGAAGAGATGAGTTTTAAGGGAACGCTTGAAAGATTGTAGAGTAGTGGATAGTCTTAATGGGCGAGGAAGGCTATTCCAGAGAGTGGGTGCTGCCCGGGAGAAGTCCTGTAACCTTATTAGTGTGTCACCATAGTCCCGGCACAGCTGCTGTGCAGGTGTTGGGTTTTCTTCAGATGGGAAAGTTTGACATTCCCAAGCTTTCATTTATTCATTGTATAAGCATGTAATCCAGGGTTGCCTGCTTTGTATTTTGGAGATCTTGGAGGGAAAAAATAGATGGCGACGTAGGGGTGGGGCTTATGTCACAATTTATGCAAATTGTGCCGTAAAGCTCCGCCCCTGTTAATCAATTCTGCAATTCAGAGTGTGTTCCAGGGGGTGGGCGGGGCTTGATGCAAAAAAATCGCATCATCGAGTCCTGCCCATCCCTAGTAACACTGGGGATTACCGTAATAAGAGGCAGGGAGGCAGGTCTTGCGGGAGATTTGCCTGCTCTCCCAGGATGTTTATGGGGCCATCTGCATGCAATTCAAAAGTGCATCACGTCACATAGTGTGCGGCACACAGCAGCTAAGCTCAATGCAGCTTCATGGCCCAAATAATGCTACGCAAGTGCAGGGCAGCACAGTGTCATGCGGAGCGTCATTGAAGGTTCTGATTATTCTGAGCGCCTCCTAATGTAAGTGACAATAATAGCAAAGAACATTTCACATTTTTTATAAAAACATGATAAATTGAATTATTTTCTTACTGTATGTGGAAATGACGTAACACATGCACAATTCTTTGGACCCTTTGGAACGTGTTTGAAGAGTCAATGCGAGTGTCTTATATGGGTCCAGAAGTCAAGCCTCCTGGGCTTGGACATGACCTGCGGCTGGTGCAGAGGTTTTCACGTAAACACTCCTCCTTTTAAGACTGCGCTCCGCTCTGGATTGTGTGCACTTGCTTGGACACGCCCCTTCCTGTACATCGACTGCATCTCCACCCCTTCCCACCCTCAACACGCCCCTCAGAACCCAGCCACCGCAGCTCAAGTTGCGCTCAGAGCAGAATAGTCTGTGATTGCGCTCTCTTCAGTTCTGAGCATGCTCAGTAGAAAATCACAATGAGATACATCACATCAGCGGGTGTGCGCTTTTCTTTGGATCTGCCCCCACTCTGTCCACAGCCATCTATATGTGACCAAGGGGTAGATCCAGAGCTACGTACGCGAGTGAATTTACGTAATCTATGTGCCGGTTGTGGTCTTTTAATAGTTTAGTTAGAAAGAGGCACCGTAATGCCACCTCGGGGAATGATTAGGCAGAAGCGGGAGGGGGAAGGGATGTAGATTAGCCGGGGGATGGCGGGATGAGGAAAGGTCCGTGCGTAGTTTCCTTCTTAAGAAGCAAACTACACACGATTAGATAAGGTACCTAAAAAACGGAGGGAACCGGAGAAGTATGTGCAGATACATGTGTATCAGCACCTACGGACAACGCACGCAAGTGTGAATCCGGTCCAGCATTCAGAAGTGCAATGTGTTCACTCTTGGATGCTGCACTATTACATGTTCAGTAAAAAGGACCCATGTCGCTATCACCCAACTATACATACAATGTCCCTATATTAACTAATTGTTCATCAACAATAAACAAAGAGGGAAATATATTGTACTAATCAATAGAGGGTGTTTTTCTGCCACTAAGTGTAAATTCTGTGCAGTCAGATAATTGTCTTCTGAGAGGGAGGGGACAATGGGAAGTGACAGCACAGACTTTACACAAACCTAGTATCACTCCTGCCCCCTGGCTTATAGTGTGTCTGACTCCTCTCAGCCTGCCACATTGTAGAGCTGTGCTGGTGGCTAGCTGACTGAAGAGAGGAGAGCACAGGTAAGATAGGAGGGGTGTGTGTGTGTGTGTGTGTGTGTGTGTACTATATAGATGACTTCCGAAATGTTCTGGGACATTTTAAAAGAGGTACTTAAGAGAGCCTGTAATAGTTTTAGGGCTGACCTTTTTATATATAGTCAATGTTCATATATTTTAACAAGGCACAAGAATAGAGCAACATGAAATCATGTCACGTTAGGTGGCACTCTATCAGCAATGTTTCATTCAAGCATTTATTATTAGGAAGGGTAAAAGTTGACCAAACATATGGCACACACAAGGTGCTAATTAAGGGCACACGGTCTTCTCCAAATCACACTACGTTTATTAATACTAATCCCACGCGTTTCCCAGGGACAGACCATTTCAGGTACTTTGATGTGTGTGTTTTGCAATCCCCACCTTTAGATACATGAAAGCCACCACACATCTCAGGTACAGGCACACGGCGTGTTTGTTTTTTCAAGTTCTGACTTGAAAGAGTTTAGATGTTAAGAGTTAATGTCTGGCCTGGAGCAAGAATTGGGGAAATGGGGAGTTCTGTTAGTAGCCCATTTGTTTTACAGCTGTTAAAGAGACAGCCTTGAGTGGGCATTCAAGGTATAATTCACTCTCTTAATGTTACAGAATCTTTTCTTTTGTAGTGATCAGTATTGAAAGTTTTCCTTCCCCAAAAAATGACCCATAGATATTGTTTGGCTAATTAAGTGTATTTGAGGTTTCATGATAATTGGGCTAATGGGAGCAATGTATAGATTGCTAGTAGTATAACACATCTGTAGTCTATAGTACTGTACAAAAGACCCAATTTATTTTATTTATTTATTTTTTACATAGTTTAGCTGTAGTCATTTGTAACATTTATTTTATTCAGTAAATTCTTGCTTGACCAATTGTATTCCATAAGCAAATTACTCAGGCATAGCATAGTGAACAATAGAGCTTAGAGGTCAGTTAACAAAGAGTGTAGCAGAATAGTCCATAGCAATTATACCAAATGTAGCACATTGCTAGCAGCTGTTGTTATAGGTTACTGCACTCCATTGTGGGATGCTGCAGCATTTCATTGTGGGATGCTCAACTTAAACGGCACACATTTGTGGCTAGGGTCCAGAGTGAGGAATTTGCACCCCCCCCCCCATTTCCCCCTTCTGTGGAGAGAGAATGGGGTTTTGCACTTGGCTAAGCGCTCATTATTTCAGTAACTTCCTTGCGATGAAAGCTCCTGTGTTTGGTATTTTGCCTACCACCATTGTCACACATGTTGCACTATATAGATGACTGCCGAAATGCTCTAGGACATTTTAAAAGAGGTGTTAATTATTTGTCTTTAGCAACTGACATAAACATGCCACACATATGATTAGAATATGTTCTATATTAAAAGCCGGAATATACAGCTTTATTTGCTGCCCACTTCTGTTCAGCTATAAACCTTTGTATAAGACAGAGGAAATAATTCTATTTAAGCCACTAAACACAATGTATTCAATATATACCACAGTATCTCCAAATATCAGCATTTAAAGGTGACTTATAAGGAAAAGGTTATTGTTTTTTTTCTCCATATAATTGTAGCTTTATAGTTCCTGACCATCTTGCGTAAGCCCTCTTTAATGTTACATCTGTGTATGCGTGACGCAGATGTTAAGCTACGGATCCCCTAGTGCAAGGAACGCGATCAGTAAGGGGAGGGGAGGGGGGGTAGCAATTCATTTCTGCCTGTCTAATCCTTGCCAGACACGGCGGGATAGGTAGGTATGTGAAGTGCAGAGGATGGTGTTAGGCGGTTCCAAACGGTATAGCGTTCATACGGACGCAAATTCGTGCCGAGACGGTAAAGTAGGGTTATGGACACGTAAGAAAGCCGTACATGAGAGGGGAATGACAGGGAAGCTAACTCGCCTCTTCCGTGGGGACTCCCATGTCTGGACCATAGTTATTGTAATCGTCAGTATGCTTGAAAGATTATCCACATACTGTCAGGTCATTTTAGGCATTATTTACATAGTAAGAGTAAGGGCACAGTGATATACAACCCTCATAAAAAAGACCTGCTCAGGAAAAACTCATTGGGCCACATTTACTAAGCTGCGGGTTTGGAATAGTGGAGATGTTGCCTATAGCAACCAATCAGATTCTAGCTCTCACTTTACTATTACATACTAGAGAATGTCATATAGAATCTGGTTGCTATGGGCAACATCTCCACTTTTTCAAACCGGCAGCTTAGTAACTCTGGCCCATTATCTAAAATGAGAGTGGTCAGTATGAGAGTTGACATAGTGAACTCTGACGTCACCCCAACGGCGAAATCCACAGGACCGTAAAACCCTACGAGAATATTACAACATTTTGATCTACATATTAATATAGAAGAACATTGAATGTAAGGTGATGCTGCAAACTATAATCTGCTACAATACTACAACTGAATGGTCTATAGAAGCAAGATTAGTGTCAGGACCGTCTATTCCCTCTATGCCTCCTGGGATCTGGCAGTCGCATGCTATAGAGACAGTTTGCACAGGCCAAGGTTCTGTTTGAGGTTCATGTATATTTATGCATTGAAGTAGCATTACCTCCAGCCATATATTCTCTGCAAATAGACCCATAACACAAGTCATTTGTAATATTTGTGTGGTGGCTTTAGACATGCCGGGTGATGGAGGGTGAGGAAATGAGGCTCTTGAGGGAGATTTCTGTCCAGGGTGGAAAATTCCAGCTCATTTAGGGCTCAGTGAAGCAGACCAAGGTCTATTTACTCTTCTTCACATAGACAAAGCAATAAAGGCATTGCAGAGACTGGCTGGTATAATGGCTGTGATATTACCACAAAGGCTTCTTTTAAGTGTACTTGTGAATTATCTGAGAGCCTTTATCACAGCTGTTTTGGAATCTCTGTAGAGAGGTTGTTTTCCTCAAACTACCTATCAAGATGGGTTTTTCTTTTCTTTTCTTTTCTTCAGTATGGCCTGGGAGAAAAATAATATACTTAAAGCTTCTGGGCCTGATTCAGACTTAAGAAGGAGCTTGAAATTAAGAGAGGAAAGTTACTCCTGGGCTAAACTATGTTGATTGCAGGGGAGTCATATTTTATTTGGTGCAAGCAGTATTAGAGTTGAGAGGTGATGTTTCCTATCCCAAGTCTAAAAAACAATGTAATAGTAAAGCTGGTCAGTATCTGTGTGCAGTAAGCAATTCAAAGATATATCCCTGCATGCAAAGAATACAATTAACTTGACTCCCCCTGCAATCAACATGATTTAGCCCAGGAGAAACTAATTTGAAGCACTTACTTAAGTCTTGGATCCAGCCCATGATGCAGAACTCTGTCGCCCTGGGATCAGTTACCATGCAAAACTCCATCATACGGTAATCAGTATACCATGCATAGTTCCATCATCTAGTGATCAGTATTCTATGCACAGTGCTGTCATCTGGGGATCAATATACCATGCAGAGCTGTATCATCTGGCAATTTATAAACCATGTAGAACTCCACCTTCTGTGAGTCAGTAAACCATGCAGTACTCTATCATCTGGCAATCCTTATACCAGGTTGAGCTCTATCCTGTGGTGATCAGTGATCATGCACAATTCCATACTCTGGTGATCACAATACCATGCACCAAATCAACTTGCCATGTTTTTAAACTTGACTCTGAAAGTCATTCACTGCCAGATTATAGACTTACTACTAAATCTCGATTCCTAGTAGATTGACCTAGAATCTTGTGTTCCAGCATTCCAGTGAAGTTACCACAGCTCTTTGTGCTTCAAACATTCTGGTGCACTCTCTATAGCTCCTTGTTCTTCCGGCATTTCAGTACAGTACTCCTTTATTCCAGTGATCATCTACTACTACGTTCTTTGTGTCTTCTCTGCAGGCTACAACTTAAGGCCGTAACCAAGGCTGATGAGCTTCTGTGAGTCTACAGTCTGTCCCCATATCTAGGCATGGGTGAACACCAGACCCTCAGTTAGACACCCAGCTCCAGTAAGAAGCTGCGGAAAACTGGAGATGTTGCCCATAGTTACTATCACACTGTTATTTAAACTTGGGATAGGAAACATCACCTCTCAACTCTAATACTGTATGCAACAGATGAAATATGACTCCCCTGCAATCAACATGGTTTAGCCCAGGAGTAACTCATTTCAAGCACTTACTTAAGTCTGGATTCAGCCCATTGATAGGAAATGAATATCGATTATTACTACTTTATACCAGGGATTTCTTTCTTTCTGAGGGTGGAAAGTCCAGTCACCCAGAGGACATGTTATGTGTGCTGTATACATTGAAACCTCTGGGAAAGGTGGTTGAATGGGAACGTTCTGATTTTTTCTGATATCATTTGCTAGGAGCCGTCGCACACTTGATCCCGCAGTGTGACTATGTGTAACGAGACGGTGACGTGCCCATTTCCAGACAAATATGAAGCCATCTTCTTCCCTATCATCTACAGCAGCGTCTTCATTGTGGGGCTGTTGGGGAACCTGACAGCTGTTGGAGTTATTGTTCAGCTAATCAAGAAGAAGAACATCCTGGGCGTCTATCTGGCCAATCTCTGCCTCTCTGACCTCATGTACATTTTCACGCTCCCCGTCTGGATACTGTACACCGCAAAGGAGGACTGGGTCTTTGGTACTCTGAGCTGTAAGATTGTGGGCTTCTTCTTCAATAGTAATCTGTACACCACTATTGCCTTCCTTAGTTGCATAGCCACGGACCGCTTTATAGCTACCGTTTTTCCATTGCGGTCTCGGACATTCCGTAGCATGAGGAAAGCGTTGGTGACGTGTGTGGTGGTTTGGCTGCTAATACTTGGAACACACTGTTATTTCTTAAGTAGAGATGACCTGTTCACCTCCAGCCAAAACGTGGCCCTCTGCTATGAGAAGTATCCCATGGATCAGTGGATGGCACGCCTCAATTATTTCCGGATCTTCGTGGTCTTCCTCATCCCGCTTGTTCTTCTTGTGTTCTCCTACTGCTCCATCATCCGAGTTATTCATAAGGCTTCGATCTTGGAAGCGGAGCATAAAAGAAGGATTACTGGACTACTTCTGTCCATGACCAGCATCTTCATCATCTGCTACCTCCCCTACCACGTGGTCCTCTTCATACGCTCCTATGTGAGCGACCTCAACTACTGCAGTTGTGAGATTGAGAAGCTCGTCCGCCCGGCGTACCGTATCTCGTTCTCTCTCACTAGCATCAGCAGCGCCCTGGATCCTTTCATTAACATTTTTGTCAGTGACGGAGTGAAGCGGGACCTGATGGCGGAGCTCAGAGCTTTCTGGCTGTGTTTGCTAGATCGGGGGAGAAGAGACAAAAGCCAAATGAGAGGCCTTAGCTTTGTGTGCGACAAGGCTGTGCAGAACAACAATGGTCGCTTGTGTACACACCAAACCAAAATACAGACCAGACTGTAGAATTGACATTTTGGCTTGGGTCAGGACATAATCCTTGCTGCACGGTATTACATTGAAGTCTTTAGCCTCTATCCTGCTGATGTTGTGATGGACTGGGCAAAGCTAAAGAATTATGCCCATAAAATGTACTGCATGGTGGACATTCATGCATTAATTCAAATTAAGCTTTGTCCAATGAACACGGACTCTCCAATACAAAAAAAACAGACATCTGCTTCCTGTCTAGGGTCCAGATTTACTAAGCTGCAGGTTGGGAAAAGTGGAGCTGTTGCCCATAACAACCAATCAGATTCTATCTGACCTTCTCTAGTTTGTCATAGGAAAGTGAGAGCTGGAATCTGATTGAGTAAAATTAAGTAGTGAGCAGAAAGCACTAGCAGGAAGCACTAAATAAGAAAAAAATATATAAAAAATAAATAATTTATTTTCTGAGAGCACTATGTGCAAAACACTTAATCAATAAACAGGATTATCAATATATACATAAAAATAATAAATTGCACAAATTGTATTAAAAATTTAATTAAACAGACGCTTGGCCAAGTAAATCGGTATACCTCCAAATACCCTGCAGGGATAAAAAAAATTGGTTGTAAGCTCATTTAAGGTATACGCCAAAAATTGAATTGTAATTTTTGCTTGCTGATATGAACAACTAGAATCTGATTGGTTGATATGGACAACATATCAACTTTAACAAACCCGCAGCTTAGTAAATTTGGCCCTAGGTGCCTGTTCTATTTGTGTGTCTGGGACAGAATACTCTTATTAATAAGTATGTCATTAAACATACAAATAAACTTCATTAGCAATGCGGGAAACAGGTCTGTAAATTGCAAAGTTGCTTGTTCCTATGTCAACCAAGCCACATCTTCAGGGACCGCCTACTACCGGTGACACCGTTTTGTATTTATTTTTTATATTTGTAATATGGTTGTTTTAATGTCTTTGAGGGATCTTTTTGTGCCTGAATACACCAATAACATTAATGATGATGTATGAAAGAAGCAGTATTATGCATAATGCAACACCAATTACTGATACACGTCTGACAAACACAAAACAGAACGTTGTATTATAGTTTACACCACTTTACATTCTGAATATTTAATAGACTGATCTGGAACTGAGGGCTTTTGGCTGTTTTTGCTGGTAATAAACACTCGCCTTATTTTTTCAAATTGTAAAACTCTGCCACACTATGCTGCCTGCAGTATTCAGTAATAAAATAAGCTGTGTATGTATGAAAAAAAATGATACTACTTAAAATAAAGACAATTCTATAAACCCTGTGCACACCAGACTTTGTGTTATAAACTGAAGGCATTGTCATTTGAATTTAGTCTTACACAAAGTAAGATTCCTGTATTGTCTCCGCTACCCTGAGTCTTCTTCAGCCATGTGAGTCCCACTGCTAACAAGTGTTATCTGGGACTAAAAAGGCCAAACTGTATTTACTAGAGCTGGGTTAACGTGTGTGGTTTACCTGTACAATGTGGCACATTGTGACTCTTTATATTCCGGCAATGCAGTCGCGACAGCAGTGATTATTTTTCTTCTTTACAGCTCCAATGAAGACAGTGTGGACGCTGCAAGTCATTAGGATTACTCCAACAGTGACATTGCCCCTACCCTAACCCTCTCCTTCTATCAGCCTAACTTTATCCCTCCATCTCCCACAGTCTAACCTTTACCACTTCCCTAACCCTGACTATCCTAGTTCCCGCAGCCTAACCTTAACTGTTCTCTCTCCAGAGCCTAACCCTAACCCACCCCTAACCCTCCTCATTCTGCAGCCTAATCTGAGCTTTCTCCTCTTCAGAGCCTAACCCTAACCCTCCTCATCCTGCAGCCTAATCTGAACCCTCTCCTCTCCAGAGCCTAACCCTCCTCATCCTACCACCTAATCCTAACCAGAACAGGATTCTTGTTGAAATAAGCGC
>WWET01000026.1:1198705-1216657 GCA_011038615.1 Limnodynastes dumerilii
AGACATAAAAACTGTAATTTTTATTTAAACTATAATGCACACAAACCTAAAAAGATAGGTAATAATATGTATAAATGGTACAACCAGATACTCAACAATATTTAACCTATTTAGAGTACATATATAAAAACATATATTACAATCTGTGACTCCACTTGGTAATTGAATAAATGATATAAAATTGTAACTGGCATTTGCAGGCTCAGTAAGATATTCATGCAATAACACACAGTGTCCGCAGGGAAAACCTCCCCTATCCTATCACTGTAGAAAGCAAGAGACACGTTTGGTATATAACCCTTTCTGTGTGTGGCTCCACTTGAAAAGGAAAATCTCAACAAAGTCAATGCTCCAAATTATGTTATTAATAATAATAATAATAATAATAGCTCCACTGGAATGTTGAGCTCAAATGAGAGACATTGTTTAGCAGCAGGTAGGTGAATGGTAGTCAGTATTGGTATTGGCTAAGAGCATTCGTGCAGTGGATATCACCCACTACGGCGCCAGCAAGCAGCCGTATGGTGGGAGGTTGCGGTGGTAAGCACCAATGTCTCTGAAGCGTCACCGTATTGATGCACAATGTATTATACAATGTAAAATTGGAAGCCGCCAACACTCACCACGGATCGTAGGAGAAGTTAAATGACAATGCTTACCGGGCGTCCCCGGGAGCAGGATTTGAAGTGAAGCGTCCTAGCAGCCAGCGGTACTCGTGAGTGGAGCTGATGAGCTGTTGGATGGAAATCAGTGGGTGGAGCCAGGTGAATCTTGCGTCTCAGTATGCAGACGTTAATGAGCACTGCAGGTAGTCCCGAATATGAGTCAAGAAGCATGAAAGTCGACGCGTTTCGTACCACCAGGAACTTTGTCAAGCCAGATAGATGTTTACTATGAAAGCGCTTCTTATAAGAGGACTGACCAGGTGCTTGCAATTTGTAATAATTAGTCACAGTATAAAAAACTCTGTACTAATTTTACTTCTTTATGTCTGTACCACTCCAAACAAACGTAATAAATAAATGAATTCATAAATAAAGTATAATATGATATGACACAATGTGATTTGTCAAAAGTGCCTTATGTTGATTCATTAATATACTCATTGCTGTTGGATTAACAATGAACCAGAACTAAGGAACAAACATAAATATACCAAAGAGAATACAGATATCTGATTGGAGGAAAAATCCATCCATCAAAATTATCAATTGCATAGTGTGAAGGAACCTTATATAGGTATATTAAAAAGAATACATATATTTAATTTAAGGAAAAGAGAATTTTACATCATTTATCTAAATTATCCATAATATGGTGTATAAGGACCAACGTTAGAAGTATTTGTCAGGTACTAATCTAAGTATTTTGAGTTATTAATTTTTTCCGATATCAATGATTTTTTAGATGCTTTCAGATTTTTTTTAGGAGTAGCTATCTATCAGTATATACATATATAACATGATAATAAATGCATAAGATACATACATATCCGAAAAATTCTTCATATTTGATGTTTAATATGGACATCATAGGCATATTGCCACACGTATTGGGTACTAATCTAAGTGAGTTATTAATTTTTTCCGATATCAATGATTTTTTAGATGCTTTCAGATTTTTTTTAGGAGTAGCTATCTATCAGTATATACATATATAACATGATAATAAATGCATAAGATAAGATAATATCCGAAAAATTCTTCATATTTGATGTTTAATATGGACATCATAGGCATATTGCCACCCGTATTGGGTACCTCAAGAAATTCATAATAATATCAATCACAATGTGGACACATATATACGCTAAGTATGGCTGTTACACTGCCCTCCGTTGGCACCACTGAGTTATTTGCTTTGCGAATTGGCTGTTTGCCACTGATGTGCCTATTATTGACTTTATCTATGCCTACTATTGTGGATCACATACTTAGCATATTAGCATCTGCCCTGATGATCACAGCCTCCATTTGTTTTTATGTACCCTGCATTTCTGCTGGTTATACACCCACCTGTATATGACTTACTTGGAATTATAACTTATAAAATTGCTTGCTATTTGCATCTACACCTGGGCATTCCATTACTTTTTTTTCTCTCTCTCTCGCTCTCTCTCTCTCGCTCTCTCTTTCTTTTATATATATATGAAAAGAGTGGATCTTCCGCCTACAGACCCTTTCACCTGATGGTCTTAATGAATCACTGGAATTCTGTGACCCTTGATGTCTGTAGTCGGACAGTCCACCCACCGCCTCCTGTTGTCTGTGTCTGCTCTGAGCTTTTCATATATAATTTCTCACATATTACTCAATGTTTACGTGGGTTGATAATTCACTCCCCATTTCTTATTGTTTATGTAATTTTTTTTGTATTTTTTTTATTATTATTTATATTTACATTAGTTAGAGTATTTCTTTATTAATTTTTTTATATATATTTTTTATAAAATTTATTTTTTATTATTATTATTATTATTTACTAAGTACAGGTCACATGTTAGTAAACTTTAGTTTTCCTTAATCATTTTTCTGATTTCATTTGATGCATTATTAAATTTACTGATAAAAGATAAATCCCTACAATCAGTTTTGGGGCCTTTTTTTTAATCATTTTTTTGTCTCCATATTCTTATCTCTATTTTTATTGATAGTATTATTCAGATTTATCTTACTTTTTTTGTCCATTAATAAATATTTACGATCCATAGATTTTTTTTTTTCTAAAGTCTTTAAAAGCAAATTAGGAGGGTACCCTTGCAAGATGAAGTTCTCATAGAGAACTTTAGTCTGTATGTCAAAGCTTTCCAACTCTGAACAGTTATGCCTTAAACGTAAAAACTGTCCTTTGGGTATATGATTAACTCAAGGGCGGTGGTGAGAGCTGTCATAATGCAGATGATTATTTGTATCCACTGGTTTTGCATAATTTGTAGTTATGATTTTAGTGTCTTTGGCAGAAAGAGCTAGATCCAGATAAGTGATGTGTGAGTAACTAAAAGTGCTAGTGAAGGTGAGGTTATAACTATTAGAATTGAGAAAATCAATAAACTGTAGTGCCATGGATTCCCCCTTCCCTAAATAATGAAAAGATCATCTATATAACAGCCATAGAGCACCAGATTCGCAGCAAAAGGACCTCCCCAAATATAGGACTCCTCAAATTCCGCCATATATAAGTTGGCGAAACTTGGTGCGAATCTGGTGCCCATGGCCGTCCCATGACACTGTAAATAAAAAACACCATTGAAAATGAAATAATTATGTGACAAAATGAGAGAGATAGATTCCACCAGAAAGTGACGTAGTCTCTCAGAGATCGTACTATCCCGAGACAGGAACTTATAAATGACCCTAGTTCCGTCCACATGGGGGATGTTTGTATATAGAGCGGAAACATCTAGGGTCATGAACAGATAATGGGATTTCCAAGGTAGAGATGACAATTTCTCAATCAAATGGACCGTGTCTCTGATGTAGGACCTCTGAGAGACCACATGTGATTGTAAGAAATCACTGGCTGACCCGGTGGATTAATAAGTGATTTGTGAATTTTTGGAAGTAAATATAATACGGGTGTAACTGGTGATAACACCCTCCCCAAGAGCCAGATCTAACCACCGTTCCAACTCAGATAAATGTAAACTGGTGGGGTAACTATCTAAAATCTGGTAATAATGAGGATCCCCCCGTTGTCTCAGAGCCTCCGTAATATATTGCTCTCTACTAAGAATAACAATACCTCCTCCCTTGGCAGCAGGTTTGATGACAAGGGAGGAGTCGTCCCTAAGGGATTTGAGAGCTGCTTTCTCCATAGGAGTGAGATTATGATTAATGGGATTATGTTTCTTCATGCATAATTTCTGATAGAAAACCTGTATTGGGGAACTTTTCTGAGAGATGGGGAAGAAATTAGATGGTTTCTTAAATAGTAATCTCCTAGATTAGATATATTTATTGAGACCAAATAGTGATACAGTTTCATCTTCAAAAGGATTAGCTCCACTCTCCAACTGAAGTTCTTCCAAAACATTGATACAATCGATTTCATTTTGATCTAAAATTATTGGATTTGTATCAGTATGATTTTTCTTATGTCATTTTTTGTTTGAGAAATATCTCTTCCTACAAAGTGTTCTAATGAACCGGTTGAATTCAACAAAAAGATCGTAGAGATTAGGGTTAGAGGTAGGCGCGAAATCCAGACCTCTAGACAACAGACTCATCTCAGAGGGAGATAAATCTCTGTCTGTGAGATTGAATACACTAGAGGGTGAGTCCTCTAATTTTACTGAACCGTTCTTTTTGGTTCGGATACCCCCTCTTCTCCCTCGTAATCTCTGTATCTTTTTGCTGAGGCTTGTGAGAGGGGCTCGTAATGGTTGTATAGAATGAGATCCGCCTCTCTCGGAACCCCTAAAAAAGGCGAGGGTGGGGGGAAGGGGTGGAGAAATCACCTCATTTGGGGGAAGGATGAAAAGAACCCACTGAATCACATAAAGATTGTGTATGAGGTCATTTAGATCTAGCAGATTGATCATGTGTAATCAAAATCTCTTTATATGTGGTAGTACCCGCCCCTGGGTTTGATCCCTCTAGATAGATGTTCGTAGATGGTTGTGTAGATTTGGGTAGTAAGGTGTGAATACATGTATTATTTGTAGAGGGATTCTCATGTAAACTAATTGTATTAGTAGCATTTTGATGCTTGTCTAGGTGTAGAAGAACGTGCTCTAGAATTATCAGATTCATTAAACTTTTGTTGTGAATGGTGCTTGTTGTATTTATCATTATTACCATTATTTCCACTTCTACTGTTATTATGATGATTATTTTCATAACCCCTGGGATGGTTACCTCTAGGATCTTGTATGTTTTGACCTTTTGTGTGGGCTTATTATTCTTATGATCATTTTTGCGTCGTTGTTGGCCTGGTTTGAAGCCTTTCTTACGGTAACTTCTAACCTGGTTGTGGGTGTAATCATATTGGTCTCTATCAAATTTGTCGACCTTAGTGTCTCTAATCTCGTTTTCGAATCTTAAAATATATTTATTCAGTTGAGCATCTCTTTCTTTGAATTCAGGGCCCTGATTCAGGGATTGAAAATAAGAATTTAAAGTTACACCTGGGCTAAACCATGTTGATTTCAGGGGAGTCAAATTTCATTTGTTGCAACAGTATTATAGTTAAAAGGTGATGTTTCCCAGCTCAAGTCTAATTAGCAGTTTAAAAGTGAAGCTGATCAGGTATCTGTGTGCAATAAGTAAAAGCAAAGCATTCTCCCCGCATGCATAGAATAAAATGAACTTGACTCCCCCTGAAATCAACATGGTTTTGCCCAGGTGTAACTTTAAGTTCTTATTTTCAGCCTCTGAATCAGGCCCCAGATGTGGTTTGTTCGTTTTTCATTTTTTCCTTCATCAAATCAATATCCTTCACAACACTATGCAATTTGTTCTCTCTATATTTAATTAATAATCTCATTAGAGAGACTGAGCATGAATCCAGGAGATGAATCCATTCCCTATGCAGTTCGGGTTCATCAATAATTGCTAATGCCTTAAAAATACGAAGACCTCTAGGGATGGTTTTAGTTTCTAAATATTTATTTAGAAAAACGATACCCCACCATTGTTTTATCTCCTCCTTAAGGAGTGATTCTAATTTAAAAAAATCCTTTTTAAGGGTATCTGGCGGATGATCGTGAGTTAGAGGCTTCAATTTTTGTTGTGGTTTAATATTACTGCTAAGGAATAGGGTTCTCCTGGAATCACGCTCCTTCATACAGGTAAGTTCCGCCATATCTTATATGTCCCCCACGGTTGTCAGCAACAATCACAAAGGACTCGGGTGGAAGGAATAGAAACATTTTATTTGAATACATTGTTGTGCAACCTTTTTTTTAAATGTATTTTCTTTAAAGCCATAAATAGGATACAAGAGCACAATAGGTAAGAGGGAAGGGGAGGGGCTCCAAGGGTTTCAAAATGACTAATAATATGAATAAATTGGATTTTATTCTGAAATTCTTGTTTTATTTCTGTGTAAGGCAGAGTTTTGTCATGTGAGGGTGGAGAGGGCAGGGACTGTATCTATAAAATAAACGCCAATAAAACCACCTCTTAGAAGCTTTGTACTTGCAGTATATGAGGAGAAATGTGTAACCAGGCACATAAAAAGTGTGAGTCTCGGTTGTAGGATTGAGTCTTCAGCGTCCTGGTTCTGTCACAGGTGACCGGGGTTCTCAGGTGACCGGATCTTTTGGGATCTGTATTTTATGTCACGTGAGTAAGAGAATTTCTGCAGTTGTGTTTCTCCCAGCTCTCAATGTCTAGTTGTAATATCCAGTCCATAGTTTCCAGCATATAAATGATCTGACTGCAGGATGTAGTTGGTGTAATTGGTAGGAGAATACCAGGAAGTTGTGGTGTTCTGAATAATTTGTTTATCTGCATTGAGTGAGGATTAGGGCTGTGACGGGCCAGCGTCTTCCCTTGTTTGTTTACAAAGGGGAGAGATGAGGAAGTCTGTATTTGGTGTTCTTTAATTCTGGCATTAGCCAATGGGGCTGATCCAGATTCATTCACAATTCAGCATGTGTGCCATACATTCACACACACACAAACCCTGTGCCGTACATACACACACAAATCCTGTGCTCTACATACACACACAAATCCTGTGCCGTACATACACACACAAATCCTGTGCTCTACATACACACACAAACATCCTGTGCCGTACATACACACACAAATCCTGTGCTCTACATACACACACAAATCCTGTGCCGTACATACACACACAAACATCCTGTGCCGTACATACACACACAAACATCCTGTGCCGTACATACACACACAAATCATGTGCCGTACATACACAAATCCTGTGCCGTACATACACGCACAAATCCTGTGCCGTACATACACGCACACATCCTGTGCCGTGCATACACACACAAACATCCTGTGCCGTACACACACACACAAATCCTGTTCCGTACATACACACACAAATCCTGAGCCGTACATACACACACAGATCCTGTGCCGTACATACACACACAGATCCTGTGCCGTACATACACACACAAACATCCTGTGCCGTACATACACACACAAACATCCTGTGCCGTACATACACACACAAATCCTGTGCTGTACATACACACACAAATCCTGTGCCGTACACACACACACAAATCATGAGTAGGATGTGTGCAATCCAAAGGCACACACAATGGTAGATCTGGATGTCTGTACAAGTATGGCAGGTAACATATGGGCACAGAGCAGCGACGCTCTATACAGCTACATGACCATATCCATGGCACAAGCATCAGGGTAACTGTAATGTACACTGGAGATGGAGGTTATGGGTGGTGTGAGCGTCTCAGCTGCAGTGTCAATGCAAAAACCTAAGAACGAATGTAGACAAAAAAATATATAAATAATATATATAAAATATTTTCTACCTACACAATGCGCCAGCGATTTCCTAGCCTTTGTATAGAGATTGAAGTATAAAAATTCTAATGGAAGGGTCAGCAATAAGTTGTGGATTGTCAGCTCCCTGGACCTAGACAGTCCTTAGTTTCACCTGCATTCAGCTCTTGCTTGGGCGCTACCTTATTGCACATTGTCTACGTGACTCCGCCCCTTTCTCTACGTGCCTATCAGAATGCAAGTAGGTGCCACTTGGGTTACATTGGAGCCTGAATGAGGGGCGGTATTGCATGTGTGTCATTTCTAACCATGTGCAGTGCAAAGTAGCGCTCTAGATAAGCTATGCGAGCTGGTGTACGCTCACCTCTGGATCAGACCCCACAGTGCCGCCAATGATTGGTGATCGGCGTCTACTGCATAAATAAAGGAATATATTTGCAAATGTGAATAGCTTATGTTTCTGCTTTTATTTTACAGATAGAATGGCGGGTTGGTTATTGATTAATAGCGGTGTGTGGTCTGAATTCACAGTTACGTAGTTTTCGTCTTAGCGTAAATAAGCTACTATGTGTGTGTAGTAGCTCAATTCTTAAAACAACGTACGTAAGATGAAAACTACTTACCTGTGACTCCAGACCTGTGTGAGCATTTTCTTTCCTTTGTTTCGGTGTGGATTACCTCTGCATTGTATTGAACCACAGACAATATTTTGCATGCTGCATGTGGGGTTGGCTGATGTACTACAATAGGGCAGTTTTATAAACGTATAACTTTCGCGGTGCACATTGGTACCTGTTCCATACAAACAACAAAGAACGCTGCGTCTGGCATGAATCTTGCGCATTGCGTTTGTCTTCTAAGTATGAATTAACCGAAACACGTTAAACATAGGGATCAGGCCAAGGCGACATTTAAGCAATGCTGGGCTCACAGCGCAGATCAGTCTCACTTGTTCTGTGTTTGCTTCATTCATCACCATGATAGCGGCTTCTGATGCAGAGGTTTGCTGGGAGCGCACTGTTATGATCCTAGCGTCCGACAAAATGACCCGATCGCATAGAATGAAGAACTCGCTGCTGCCCTCTGTGTGTAATCCAACCGTCTGATCCGACTGTTGTGTGAGTGCATTTCTGGATTACTTTGTCAGATTTAATTGGTCCGGCATATACACCCTGCCCAAGTATCAGGCCAATTAGCTGATTATTGGTTTGTGTGTTCCCAGCTTTAATAAAGGGCATCTGTGGATGAGATGTTGGACCTTGGTGCACTACAGTAAGAAGTATGTCCTCTGGAATTGTTGAATACAATCAGTGGCGGAACTAGCGAGTTGGGCAAAAAATATGCTTTGGCCCTGATGATACCTCAGGTAACCTGGTTGGGAGCTTCGGTGGTGCGGTGATGACGGCTGTGGGCCCTTGTATCAGCATGGGCCCCGGTGCCGCTGCAACAATGGTAGCTCCGTCCCTGCATACAATGTAATTTCTTGAAATCTAAATATTTGCTATATAATACCATATAATAACACAATATGGAAAAATATAGCCCACTTAAACAATAACGATAGGGACATGCAATGAGGAACTGGGCATCTAAGCAGACACAAGATGACATGTGTTCATACTATGAAGCTGGTTGTTAGTGTTGTGGTTCAAAAGCAGAACTCCTTTTGAAATTGTGTTTTACATAAGCTTGGAAACTGAGGGAAGCCGTTTAATAAATGTTTAAATGGTCTACACGTGCCTCTGCTTGACTAAATGGAATATGTGGAAACAAATTTGGTTTTAGTGTCACACTAGGTACAGCCCCAGGAAAATGAAGAATAACAACAGGGCAGTGGCTAACACTAATGGCTCAACTAAAGCTGGAAACACACTGAGGCTTTATCTGGCGATAATCTGATCAAATGACCGTTTCCCCAGATATCTTACCAGTGTGTACTCTCCAACAGTGTTGGAATCAGAATCCTCTGACACAGCATCTGATAGTTAAATTTTTTTGTTTTTTTTTGTTTTAATAAATCTTTTTATTTATTCAACGCAAAGCATGTCAAATATACAATCAATACAGTAATTTTACACGTCTGTTCTCTGATTTTCATATCACAATAAAATTTCAGTCTCTATTCGTAAATTTTCAAGTTGTAAATAAGTCACGCGGATGATTTTCTCGGCTGTGTCTAGTGTAAATGTATAGGGCATTCCCCCGTATGGATTTGGAGAGTATACCACATAGTTCCCAAAAAACATTTATGTATTTGTGATCTAGTCGATGTGGAAGAGTATTTATATACTTTTGGCATACATAAAAAAATGTTTTCGATTGGATTTTTGTTAGCTCCTAATTTTTGCAATTAATAATGTGTGGAGAAAACAGGGCCATATTTACTGTAGGTTTGGAAAAGTGGAGATGTTGCCCATAGCAACCAGTCAGACTCTAGCTCTCACTTTCCTATTACAAACTAGAGAATGTCAGCTAGAATCTGATTGGTTGCTATGGGCAACATCTCTACTTTTCCAAACTTGCAGTTTAGTAAATCTGGCCCACAATCTTCACTGCGGTGATTCCTATTCATATTTCTGCATAGTGCCACCTTGTGGGCAACCATAATGCAGATTTATTTGAACAGTTTGTGAAATGATCCACATCCGCATTGTTAAGCAGGTTGGGGCTAAAATTATTACTACAGACCTGACAAGATGACTGATTGTCAGTAAAAACTTAGTACCAAGCTGAATAAAATGTAAAAAAATATTTTTTTCCTTAAAGCTAACTTCAATTGCCAGGGACATCACATTGTGACTTGTACTGATCCAAATAGGATGGGCCCATTTGTGCAGCATAAATGATCTGATTATCGGTTTTGTCAGCACATGGCTGACTGGCCCTATGATTGTATAATGGATGACCAGCTTTAGATTTTAGTGGTTGTACAGTGTATGCAAAATATGTGTCCTACTGCTCTCTAGTGTTTAAATAGGTAACTGCGCTCTGTTTTGATTTGTTTGGACAGCAAATGCATGCCCCCAGCTGTTATCCTGCAAGTTGAGATCAAACCTAAAATACTACTGCTAAACTCTCCATTGCAGTGGCCAAAGCATAATCTAAATAAATTATGTTCTGCTCTTTTTTTTTTTATTTTAAGAGGACCTGATTCACACTTAAGAATCTTCTTAAAATAAGAACTTAAAGTCACACCTGGGCTAAACCATGTTGATTGAAAGGGAGTCATATTTCATCTGTTGCAAACAGTATTAAAGTTGAGATGTGGCGTTTCCCAGTCCAAGTCTAAATAACAGTGTGATAGTAAAGCTGGTCAGTATCTGTGTGCAGTAAGTAATTCAAAGATATATCCCTGCATGCAAAGAATACAATTAACTTGACTCCATACAATCAAATTAATTCCCCCTGCAATCAACATGGTTTTGCCCAGGAGTGACTTTAAGTTCTTATTTGAAGAAGATTCTTAAGTGTGAATCAGGTCCAGGATATGTAGATAGGGCAATGTGTTAAAATGATCTATACTAGATCAGATATATATAATAGAGGCTATGGAGATTTTTAATCAAAGACAAATCATTGAAGTAGCGCTTAAAAAGAATCCAGCCTATTGTAGATGTAAGATTCTGAAGAACACCTAGTTTATGTAAAATTTCGTTTTGAACATTCAACGTTCGAGCAATAGTTGTGTTGCAACTCTAGTCATTGCATTGTTGTATTGCCAGTAATTGTATGTATAATTGACTGTTTGTTTATTTGTCTTAGGTGGTGAGATTCTGTATCGTTTCCATGGCGTGTAGTGCAGTCTGCGACTATGCTGCCAAGTATGAGGCTACGATCTTCCCCACCATCTATGGACTGGTCTTCATATTCGGTCTTCTTGGTAACTTAGCAGCGATAGGTGTTATCTACCAACACTTGAAGCGGGGTAATGTGCTCGGAGTGTATCTGGCCAATCTCTGCGCCTCGGACCTCATGTACGTTTTCACACTACCGGTGTGGATAATCTACACGGCTAAGGACGACTGGCTGTTTGGTGCTCTAAGTTGCAAGATCGTGGGCTTTTTCTTCAACGCCAACCTCTACACAACCATCTCTTTCCTTAGCTGCATCGCCGCTGACCGCTTTGTAGCCACCGTGTTCCCATTCCGGGCCATGGTGTTGAGGACCATGAGGAGTGCTTTAATAGTCTGCTTTGCGGTTTGGTTGATTATCTTAGGGACTCATGCGGTGTTCCTCGGGCGAGATGAACTTTTTAACTCCAGTCAGAACGTCAAGCTTTGCTATGAAAAGTATCCCTTGGAAAAATGGATGGTTCAGGTCAACTACTTCCGCATCTTCGTAGTCTTCCTCATTCCCTTGATACTTCTCGTGGTCTCCTACTGCTCTGTTGTCCGGGTGGTTCACCGGAGTCGAGGCTTGGAGAAAGACCAGAAACGTAAGATTATTGGGCTCTTACTGTGTATGACGGCCATCTTTGTCATTTGCTATCTTCCATACCATATTGTCCTCTTCATCCGCTCCTACATTAGCGATCGCAACATATGCACCTGTGATTTAGAGGCTAAAGTGCGCCCAGCTTACAGAATCACCTTCTCTCTGACCAGCCTCAGCAGCGCCTTGGACCCTTTCATCAATATATTTGTCAGTGAAAGCATCAAGCAGGATCTTCTGAAGGAGGTGCGCTCTCTATGGACAGGTTTCCGCTCTCTTCGTCACGCACGGTCCACTCTCAGGCTGTCCACCAGGATTAAGGACTACAGTTCAGTGACTAACCAGATAGAAAATGATAATCACCTGGTTGTTAAGCAGGAGGAGACTGTTATTTGACTTGTATCAGTACCTCTAGGTCACTGTAATAATCGATGGCAGGTACACAAATAATATCGAACCGATTCCGACTCAACCCCAACGTGTGCTGTATACAACATCCACATAAAGCTTTATTTTCTATTCTCTATGTATTTAAATTGTGTATCCAAGAGTCCTATCCACTGTTATAGAAACCAAGGAGAAACCCCACATCAATACAATGCCGTCCATCCTTTATTCCACTTCTAATGACAAATCCAGAACCTGTAAAACTCTGAAAACTGAATTTTATTTAACTTGTTGCACTGAGCCCATGGGAACATACATGTTTACATATCATTATCTCTCTTGTTTGTAATAGCTGAATATCCTTTTAAAATAAAATTTTTATTTTTCACTTTTTTTATTTTATTTTTAATCTCTCATAGAAAACCATATTCATCGGCAGGAACAAAATCCAATGGGAGAGGACATTACCTACTCATGCAATAAAGTTCCTTTATAACCTATGGCATGCAGTCTTTAAAAATCCTTGCTCTCTCCAGGATCCCTGTGGCTGAAAGATGTGTATGCGTAGTGGCGGCCTTCAGTAGCTACCGTCCCTTCTCCCTCCCACATCTGGTAAAAGCACTTTTTGTTGATCACATGACCTACAGAATGGAGCAAAGACCAGCATGCTTTGTTCCTCGGCCAATATGGCCACCTATAACTACACATTATTTTTCTGGGAGCAAGTGCTCTTTACCAAAATGCTACATGCTGACTAAAAAAAAGCCACTTTTCTGAAAGAGACCCTTGAAAGGAGAGATAGGAGTATAGGTTTTTAGGATTTCTCAGTAATGCATGTTAGGCTATGCTTAAATAAAGTTAGGAGCTCCATGGTAAAATCGATTTATTACTTAATAAAATCCCTTAGCAATAATAGTACTGCATTGGGAGTAATATCACCACCACCCCCATACTATAGATGGTAAGAGACTGTCCTGCATAAAAACTGATTTTGGTAAAAAAATTATTTTAAACCAAACTGGAAAGAAAACGGGTTGTGTGTACCTGCATCAGTAATTGGTACATGCAGTGTGAATATGGAAGCTGGCACGTGCAGTGGAACATTCAAAGATGTCTACACCTTTGGAGGATTTTGTGATCCTGCATTTTCGCACATAATTGGTTCAGCCATCAATCTGTGAAGATAATACAGTAATGCCATCTGCTCCTAGCAAACTGACTGCACATCAAATATACCTCCGTGTTAGTCCCATGACAAAATGGCTGCCTCCACTCTGTAGACAGGTGGAAGAATGATTGTTTCTGTTATACAGAATGGCTGTTTCCTCTGTCATGATGACCAGGCTTCCATGACCTGGTTATAATGTTCTTCCCATGTACTCACAGGGGTTCAACGTAAAAGAATTCACAATGATAAAACTAAGGTCCTTATGCTAAAATAATTGCTTCTACCAACATTGCAGTTTAGTGGAAGGGAATCCATCCTCTTCCAGTGTAGAAGACATTTATATTCAAGATTAATATTTCTTGTTAAAAACAAGAGCAAATATTTTTTATGTGCTCTTACTCTCTTTCCTACCACGAGCAGATATTTCTATGTGCACCTCGAGTTTCTTGTAGGCTGAATAGATGTAGACTAGGAATTGACATCACTATAGAGGATCTAGTGGCTTCACTTGGTTTCTAGTGTATCTAGAGCCTACATTCTTGAATTTAGGTGCAGTCAGAGAAATCTCTGTATGTGGCAGAGGTAAACGTTTTGTTACTGTGCTTACTATGCTACATCCTTACTACATCCTGCTTTAGCTCTGTAGTCCCTGATTGGTTGAGGCCATAAAGTCATATCTACTCTCTAGTGACACCCTTATCAATAAAGATGTTGGAAGTTTTGCAGCAGATGGAAGAGCTATTGTCTCGTACTGCAATAAGGGATATATTTATGGTCATACGTCTTGGGAAATAGAGCTGAATGGGAACCGGTAGTTACCTACATGGCTAATCCACCATTTGAAAGCGTTAAAAGGTCAATGGCTAAAGATCTTTAGTAAATGGCATAAACCTACAATTATATAGCAACCACTGAAATATAGAAGTGTTTTTTTTTTCCTGATGTCTTTCCATTTCTGTCAAAGCAAAATATAAAACTAGACATCTCTTATCCTCTCCCTCACACAATACTGACCCTCTGGCATGGCCCAGGCTAACTGGAAAAAGAATCTCGGGCTATTCAGAACCTAAGCTCTAAAGTTCTTCCTCTTACCAGACAATGAGTTTCCCAATCGTGGGAAGATCTGAGAACCTATTCCCCAGGTATGATCTAGTAATGACATAGGCCGTTAGCTACACGATTATACAGTTGGGGCCATATATATGTATGTTCACCAGACTCTAAGAGATACATTACACCTGCAGGGCCCACATAGAGCCAAGAAGGAATGATGTAAGATGGAAGATTCAGGATAAAATTGTTAAACACAGTTATTTTTTGTGGGGGGAAGGAAAACTGTTCAGGAAATGCATAGACGTTAAGATTCAGCTTCAAAGCGTGTCAGAAGGCTCCTCGGACAACCTGTAGAAGTCGGGTCTGGAAGGACGGTCTCTGCAGGTGTTTGATCACCTCCTGGCTCAGCCTGGAGGCAGAAGTAGTACAGAAGGAGGGATTATAAGTAGTCCCTTGCTCTCCCTTGTGGTTCACTTCTTGCGGCCCCCTGCACTGGATCTGCGATCGGACTCTCTTTTGATGTTGCCTTCGTCTGTGGAGGAGGTAGTAACCAGAGTCTGGCTCCATTTGGCTATCTCGGCATGTTCAGAGACACTGGTGGCTATAGCAGTGATCCAGTTTTTCATCTCCTCCTGTAAAATAATAATATAAAATAAAAAGATGCATCACTTAAGAAGCAATAGCAATAGAATGAGTCCTTTTTTTCAGTACATGACCTCCAGCGGGTTGTGGTTTGCTGGTATGATGGGCTCTTTTCCGAAAGACCATTGTCCGGCAGTTGAATGGTGGATGCTGCCAATTGCTGGATGTCTCTATTGTCAATTATGGAGGTGCAAAGATTTGCACTAACACTCTATTTCCTGAAGCCTAACCTTAACCTTCAATTAAAATATTACTTCAAGTGGGTGAAATATGAGTTTCCTTAATTAAAAACATTGGGCCTGATCCGGAACAACGCTTCGGAGCGAATTTACACGTGGCGGAGACGTAAAATCGCGTATTTGTAAGTACTGCGCATGCGCACCACAGAAAATACGCTCAATAGCGTAGCGTAATTGTGAACGTATGGGCCATTCACGTATGTGTCACTTAAATACTTACGTGTGGGCGTGCCAATTTTACGTGCGTCCAAAATACGTCTGAAATACGTGAAGTAGGCGGGGGGTTGTATTTAAAGTGTACAGTATGGGCGTGCTTAGCTGCGTAAATTCGTCTAGCCCATACGTACGTGTGCGTATGACTGCGGTTACGTTGGAAAAAGTTAAGGTAGGGTTTGGAAAGCGTATCTTGACAAAATATGTACGTTCAAGGGGTGTGACAAGGGGAGTGTAACGAATTTACGCGCACGAAAATAAACGCGAATAAACGTACGGCAAACGTAGTTCTGGATCTACCCCATTGTTACAAACATTTCAGTCATCATTGTGTATAAAATATCAAACGAGGCCACCATACACACTATCTACAGCTTCAAAAAAACTAACCCTAAGGTAAAGGCTGGTAACCTCATAGTTACTCTTCACCCTTCCGGGCTGTATCTAGCTCTCCTGACCTCGGAAACCAGTGTAAGGGCCCTGTAACCATAAACAGCAAGGAGAGCCAAAGAACTTAGTAGCAGACTTAAGAGTCTGCCGATGCACACAGGAACGGGCTCAGGTGGACTGCATGAAGAACCGATGCACGTTTAACCAGACAATGCTTGGATCCTGGTGAAATGCGTGTCGGTTCTTCATGCAGTAAAGCTGAGCCCATTCCATGTTCTTTTGGTTTCCTTGCTGTTTATGGTTACAGGGCCCACTAGTTTCTGAGGTCGGAAGGGCTAAATACAGCCCAGAAGGATGAAATGTGACCACGAGGTTACTAGCCTTTGCCTTAGGGTTAGTTTTTTTGGCCTCGTTTGATATCATATACACAATGATGATTGATATGTTGGTATATCGATGTTTTTAATTAAGGAAACTCCTATTTCGTCCACTTGATGTAAGATTTTAAGAATTTTATTAATGCTTATGTTTAAACCTACTGCGATTAGCTCTGTCTGATTGATCCAGTGTGTGCCACTTAGTCACTTATTCTGCCTTTAGTACAAAGACTGTCTTTGTTTCTGTGTAACTATTGTTTGAAGTAACGGCAGCACCTCTAACTATCGCTATTACTGTGACGGGTACGGCTCTATTGTGTATTTTGTAACCCTAATCTTCCCCTTTAGCCCTAAGCTTCCATGTCCCGCAGCCTATCCCTAGTTTTCCTCTTAAGCCCTAACCTCAGCTCTGTCACAGCCTGAGCCCTAATGTCAGGCCGCCGCTGCCATCTTGCTACTGGAAACAGGTTGAAATAGTTCCCCGTTCCCAATAGTAATACTATCAGTGCAGAGCATTTCAGCCATTCAGCTGGCGGCTGTGTTATGCTGAAAATAGGCCCGCCCGGACCGGCAACCACATCCCCCTCCAGCTATCACCCTATAGAACATGGAAACATGAGTAGATGAGTTACGGTTCTGGTCCCGCTGCACCCAGCTCCTTGTGAAGAGGATGAGTATTTCAACATGCAAATATTTATGATACGTCTGCCCTCCTGGCAGAAGATGATATGATCGGGAGCAGTGTCACCGAAAGTTCCGGAACATAACTGACAAGATAGCATGAAGAATATAGAGAATCCTGCTGCCCAGCTACCATTAAATACAATGTACCGGATCCAGGACTCTGCGGCCTGTGGACTTCCTGCGGCAGGACCCTGCCCTAACATTTACACACCAGCCCCATGCTCCGTGTAATCAAGAAAACACCAAGCGCTTAGAGCCAGATTTACTAAGTTGTGGGTTTGGAAAAGTGGAGATGTTGCCCATAGCACCCAATCCGATTCTAGCTCTCACTTTCTTATTACATACTAGAGAATGTCAGCTAGAATCTGACTGGTTGCTATGGGCAACATCTCCACTTTTCCATTCCTACAGTTTAGTAAATCTGGCCCTTACACACGTACACACTGTACCTATGGCACCCCACCCAATCGACGTGAAAGGCTTCCAGCACAAAAGGATGCACAGTATATATATATATATATTCATGCGCTCTCGCCATTTTCCGCTTGCACTGAATGGAAAATGATCGGAAATGGAGTCTGAATACTGTCCAACGTCAAGAAAATCCTTTCTACAGGTCCCCGTGTGTTTTAGAATGTGAATGACTGGAGGCTATCCAATGGAATTTTGCTTCCACAATTCTATTAAATGCTTTCTGTGGGTGTGAAAGGAAAGCTCTACCTCATCTTTTGCCTGAAAGAGGAATTCTCTTCCATCCGAAGACCTAGAAAGAAAACACGAAAAACGCGGTTATAACATTGGATTATAGTTTCAGAACAGTCTGCTGTAAAATAATCGGCAAAACCTTTACCTGAGCTTGAAAACAAACTTCTTTTTCTTGTAGTCATTGGCCACTTCGCAGGAAGCTCTGTGGAGGTTCA
>WWET01000026.1:1245210-1255723 GCA_011038615.1 Limnodynastes dumerilii
AAATATATATATAGTATACATAAATCCATTATTTTGCAAGGTTTCCTAACAGAATAACAAATAGTTGACGACCAGTATATTAATAAAAGCATTGCTCACTTTGGCTTGCACCTGTTTTAAAGCTACTGTTGGCTGCGTTACTGTTGCCTACACACTTTTCATTATACCTTTTAAGGAAGTAATAACATTTCCAGATAACACATGGATGTTGTGGAAGACTATGTCGTGACAGTCTCTAGACTGCGGTGGAGGAGCAGCAGGGCATTATTTCCAATACTCTATCTCAGGTTAAATAATTCTTTATAAAGCGCACTATAAGGAATCTGCAAAAAGCCTTATATTTGCACCCGCGTCCCTAGTTATTATAACAAGTGCGTACCGGAGAGACAGAATATGGTGCACTGTGTAGATCTACATCAGGATTCCAAATTCTACCTGCTGTTGAATAATCTCTACAGGTGAGAACTATGCACTTAAGTCTCCTCTATGACACCCAATTATTGAACATCGCACATGTAATAAGAACAGCACTAAGCTTTGTGTGTGCCCTCCAGCAATGTGAAATTGCGTTGATAGTACAAAAGACCTTTCAGAGCGAAAATGTTGGGGTATCCTACATGCTGGTAGGCAAGAACATTAGGACTACCCCCCCTGTAATCCCATTATTCCCCTTCCACGACATGGACTGGATTCAGTCCATGTTGTGGACCCCTCCCACACCCCACCTCAAGATCCCTTCCCCCTCCCACTTCTACCTAACCACTCTCGAGGCGGCTTAATGTCACCTCTTTCAAGCTAAAGTAACTAACTGGTACGTAGATTGTGCAGTCGGTCATTTCGAGAAACTCTGCACCTAAGAACCAGAGGCTTCTTAGGTGTGAATACAGGCCATTATAATCTCATTTCTCCACTTTGTTGTACATAGTTTGCAAAAAAATGCCCCCCACTCTGCCCTGTTCTTCCCATTAGACCGTGCAAATATCTGCTCCTCTGTAATCACTGCCCCCTTGGTGTCACTTATTTATGCCATCTGGTGGATATCTAGATAGACTTCTGCTAGCTGAGCGGCACAGTGGGTCTGTGCTGAATTGTCATCACACATACCTCCTAAACGTCCTTCTCTGATAGAGGCAGATAGAACACCATAGTTACCTTTCATCAATAGCAATATACATGTCGCAGCTCTAAGCACAAGATATTATTATAATACACAGCAGCAGGCTACCTAGGAAACACTGTGCACACGGTGCTGTCACCTCTACTCATAGACTATCTGGAAGAATCTCATGAAACATTAAAACATGAACATTCCGTAGACGTAGTAGAAAGAATTGAAGAGTTTCACCAGACATGGAGATGGGAAAACACTGAAGCCAGAAGACGAGAAGGAGAGAGAAGAAATGGAAAAATGGGAGAAACCAACAGAAGACACACACAAAAAAACTACTGTACCGAGGATCAGGCAATGGCTGTGAAGTAACTGCACTGTGATGTTGGGATGGACACTTGTCTGCGACATGCTGTTAAGAAGGGAAAATGAGGTGTTTATGAATGATGCGAATGACGATGTTGAGAGCTGAACGCTGATTTTTGTCTGTGGTAAGCATTGGCGCGACAACTGTGAATGCAGAGGATGGGGTGGAGGCTTGAACGTACTGCACTTGTTTTCTATGAGACTGATGCAGAGTTGTGAATAATTTTGTTGCTATTTACGATTAATCACAGGCATAACAAACGCCAGCTTCCACTCCGTGCACAGACACAAAGGCCTGGATTCACAGTTAATATCGCAAGGGGACTTACACAAGCCACCTGTGTAAGTCCCCTTCCATGTAACACCTGCGCACAGATGTTACGCAACGGATCTCCATGCAGACGGAACTTACAATGGGGCGGACCTTGCCGTAAAAAAAGGCGGGTTTTGTGCGTAGTTACAGCCCCCTGCACGCTTTCAGTGCATCCGGATCAGGTCGATTATCATTAGTGTCATCAACACACACTGCAGCTGTAAATATGCAAGTCAATACTCCGAAAGCAATTGCAAATCAGAGTGAACGTCCATAATGCACTTGGCCCCATATTGAAACTGCCTGCTGGGCTCTTTAGGTCGTAAGGTGCTGAGTGATTAGATTGCATGTGACAAGGAGTCACAAGCATTTGTGTGCTCAGTTTTACTGGACTTAGATGGCAGTAAACATATCACAAGGGTTTTATAATTATCTTATTTGTAGTATACTATAGTGCAGGGGTTCTCCAACAATGGTAATAACACCACTATCAGATGGTACTCAGAGCATCTGTGCAAATTGTAAGGAAGTTCAATAGCAGGGGCCAGATTTACTAAGCTGCAGGTTTGGAAAAGTGGAGATGTTGCCCATAGCAACCAATCAGATTCTAGCTGACATTCTCTAGTATGTAATAGTTAAATGAGAGCTAGAATCTGATTGGTCGCTATTGGCAACATTTCCACTTTTCCAAACCCACAGCTTAGTAAATCTGTCCCTAAATGACTGAGTACGAAATTAATAAAAATAGCTGACGAAAATGGTCATAGGGCCTGATCCAGACCTACGCTCGGGTGCATTTTTACGATGGTCGTAAGCAAAAAAACGGACATTTATACTTACTGCGCATGCTCGGGCAGATGTTACGCTCAAGTTACGCTGAGCGTTGGGGCCTTGAGCGTGCCAGCTTCGTTACTACACTTGAGGGGGCGTGCCTGCCATACGAAAGCCGTAAATACGCACTGAGGGCGGGGTGAGCCATTTAAATCGTACAGTATAGGGCCTGATCCAGACCTACGCCGATGCACTGTGCAGTAAATCTGTCCCTAAATGACTGAGTACGAAATTAATAAAAATAGCTGACGAAAATGGTCATATCGTTTTTACGATGGTCGTAAGCAAAAAAACGCAAAAAATACTGCGCATGCTCGGGGCAGATGAGTTACGCTCATGTTATGCTACGAAAGTCTGAGCGTTGGGGGGCCTTGAGCGTGCCAGCTTCGTTACTACACTCGAGGGGGCGTGCCTGCCATACGAAAGCCGTAAATACGCACCGAGGGCGGGGTGAGCCATTTAAATCGTACAGTATAGGGCCTGATCCAGACCTACATCGATGCGCTGTGCTTACTAAAGCACAGCGTATCGGCGTCCACTCTCCCCGACACTCCCCCTGTGCGGGCGTATTTCCCATTGCTTACGCCGGCTGAAAGCTACCCTAACTTCAGCCGGTATAAGCAATGGGTAACACGCTCGCACACGAGCGTACTACCGCTAAGCCCTCTCTCCCTCATTATATTACCTCCCCCTGCCCACCTTCACTAACCTTAACTGGAGGGGGCGTCCCTACGCTGTTCCTACGGACGCCCGATCGTTGTTTAGGCGATGCCGTAGCTACGCCGGGCAACATCTGCCCGGCGCATGCGCAGAACGGCTTTTCAGGCGATATTACGCTTACGCCCGCCATCCTAGCGATGGTGGCCGTAGGTCTGGATCAGGCCCATAGTGCGTAATCCAGGATCATTCGTAGTAAATTCCAATGTGTAACCGCCATGTGTGCGCATACGCAGAACGCCCGCATGGAGTACTTCCTGTCTCATACGCAAATAGCTACAAATCTATCTGTACGCTAATGTTTTAATGGCTCAGTAATAAGTCACCGGTATCTGAAGATATGTGCAGATTTAAATCTAGTGACCCCCCCGTTGCCCATTGCTCACCTGTTGGAGTTATGAATGACTTCTTATGGTGGGTTGATGGCTATGAGTGAATTTAGTAAAATGTATCCATAACATTGAATTACAGATTCACAAGATCTTTGCAATCCTAGAAGGAACCTGAAGACAGGTCTGACTTACCTCCAGCTTTTTCAGATGGTTATTGACCATGGAAATGTCAGCTAGGGGTTCCACTGGTTGCAGCTGCTCTTCTAACCTATAGAGTCTCTTCCCGATGTCCGAATAATTTTGCACCACCAGGTCGGCCTTATTGGCCTGGAAAAGCTGCTGAGCCTTAGCCTGAGTACTGGATTCAAGCTCCACCCAGCACTGACGGATCTCATCGAGCTTCTTTTTCACCACGCCGGCCAATTCTGGCTTCTCCTGGATGAGCTGGTGACCTTCCTATTCAAGACAAACCCCCAAAACAGCATTTTAATGAGTTTCCCCCAAGTCCTTGGTTCTCAACACTAGGCTTTCTTAATGATCTGCCAACCAGTGTCCTCCAGATTCTTGCTTATAAACACGTGTCCTTTTCTGCCGGTGTTTTACACAAGATGGCCACTAAAAATGAGGCAGCAATGTCCTCTCTGAAGGTGACTTTAATTGATGCAGGAGTTCTGGCTGGAGGAAATTCTCTGTCGCATGACTTTAAGCAACTTGATGCAACTCTTGCATCCTCCTGCTACAATGGCATCCTACCACAACTAAACGAAGGCTGATGTGAATAACCAATCTCTGTATAATGCTGTGCAATATGTTGGCACTGTATGAATAAAATAAATAAACTAGAGGGATAATAATGTGTGACCTTGGAGACATGATTGTGCATGTGTCACTAGTATCCTGGGCTTTCTGGTGTATGACATTACCAAGTAATACAAGAAGTGAGGTTAAGAATCTTAGCTTCTGAAAACGTGACTAGGCCTAGATAGCTAACTTGTGTCATGTGATCAGACCAGGATGCAAAACAGGACCATCGTGATTTTGGTTGGTGTCAGGTAGGGCTGACCTCTGACTAGACCAGAGATTTTTTTTAAAAAAGCTTTTCTTAGGTGTAAGTGTAGACCTGAGCAATACCATGTTGAACTGCAAGGGGGGGGGGGGGGGAAATTTATACTGTGAAAGCAGAATAAGAATTAAGAGGTGAAGTTCCTTAGCTCATCTATAATTTAAAGTTTAAACATAAGCTATGTAGCATTTGAGTTCTCTGTGCAAAAGTAAAGTATTCTCCCTGCATTAAAAAGACTTCCAATTAATCAGCACCCCCTTACTTTGCCAAATGATTTAGCCGAGTTGTATTCTTCCACCTGTTTTGCCCTTACTCCCAAACTCTGGACCAGCCCCAAAGGCTCTTTGTGAACACTATATAAAGATTAGCAACGTACATTTATTGCTGACATATTAATAGACCTATTCTAGTTAAAAGATGGGATTTTTTTTATAGGGAATAAAACTCTATATTTATAACATATAAATGCACCAATGCATAATAAATAAGTGCAATCAATACAGGGTTAACAGCAAAAAAGAAAAATTCTACACCTCAGGCACACCACGTAGGACTGAAAGGGGAGATCAGTTTAATGTGTGCCGGAATAAATTCGAGTTCAGAGACGATCATTTCTTTTGTATTATAAAAAAGTCCACATACGGTACGTCTTTACAAACTTGTAACTAGATCGGAATATGTGATCATTTTGTGACCATGCTGACATGTGACTAGAATCCAAGGATTGCTTAAATCCAGTCCTTAAAACTCATTAAGGTCCCCTCATTGAAATCATTATTAGACTGTGGATGTTTTGAAATGTGACAGTCAGTAATAAGTACACACGTGAGAGAATTTACAGCAAGCTAAGATAAAGTTATATTTAAAAGGTTTCTATTGTCTGCTGTATGCTGTGTGTAGGTAATCTCCGGTCTTTGCATCAGTTATCCCAGGTACATTAGTTAGGGTACTAGCTGAAGTTAGGATAGGTTAGTTATACCTCTCTGTCAGGCCTGGCTAACTTATAGCTCTCCAGGTGTTGTGAAACTACCAGTCCCAGCATGCCTTAAACTGCATAGGCACCTGACAAAGCATGATGGGAGTTGTAGTTTCACAACACCTGCTAAGCCATTGGTTGACCAGACATGCTCTATGTGAACCGTGAGGGGAAGTTATGTTGGGTCAGTTAATCACTCTCTAGACTGCTCACAGACGTGTTACTTGCGCTCTCTCATTTCATGCAGCGCCGGGGATTTGAATTTGTTATTTCCCTCTGTTACGCTGGTATTTGATCTCATTAGCTTTCTTCAGAGAAAGGGGGCTAAATAATCGGATTTTATGCAAATTGTGCCCGGCTGCAGAAGCTGAGATAAGCCACTGCAAAGGAAGCCTGGAAATGTAATGTCACACGGGTGAGACACATCGGAATTCACCATATCTGGGTCATCCTGCTAGCAACACATAATGTCACCATGTCACAGTACTGACCAATGGGCTGAGCACAAGACATCTGATGTCACCGTTTTATGTGATTTTGATTGGAATTAAAATAAGTCGCATGAAAAAGAATCACTTTTAAACAGGCAATTAATTAGACAGCATGTACATAGCATGCTGCGCATACTGACTTACATGAAGATGCAGCACCATTTATCTTGATCATACTAAACGCAGAACCGCGACCAAGCTTCTCTGCATGGGTCGCCCTTAGGGCTCGGAAACGAGCTCGTACGCTGCCTTGAATTTGACACGGTTTCGGCTACAAGATTCAATCCCAATGTTTTGATTAACAGCAACATTCTGAATGAGACAGAAATAACACTGCGCCAAACCTGGTGTTCTGAAACGCAATGCTATTGGGGCATTCTGGGAATTGTAGTGTCACAACACCTGAACACCTAACAGAGACCATTAGTCGGTATCACTAGTAACAGAGACCTCCTCTGTATGTTGGATAGCAATAGCTGCACTGGTCCTCTGATGCCTGTGTGGCAGGGTACAATCATATTCATCTTAAGATTTTGCCTCTAGTATAAGATTTAATAATAATGATCTAGATTCATAGTTACGTAGTTTTTCGTCTAACATATGTTGTTTTAGAACTGAGCTACTACACATGCGTAGTAGCTCAAATCTTAAAACAACGTATGTAAAATGAAAACTACGTAACTGAGAATCCGAACCATTAGTTCAAAAACATTTTAGAATATGTGGCTCTATTTTATCACACTGTGGACACTGATATTTCTCATAAGCTTATAAGATATTTCATGCAGGAAAATATGGTTTTATTGGAACAAATGAAGGTGTTTACATGCAAAGCTAATCTGTCTGTCCCCGGAAAGTTTGTTTTAACAAATGACATTAAAACGGATATCTCTTGGATACAGTCTACATCACATCCGTCCAGCTGCTGACCCCATATGAGGACATGTTGCACAACTGCATATAATGGCAGGAACCATGATAAAATGTTGAATAGCAACCTGGTATACACTGGTACTGCAGCAGAATCATAATCACTGGAAGAAAACGGATAATGGGATATTTTCCAACCTACTGAATATCCTCTCCATGTATTTAACACTGACATATCAATCAAGATATCAGTGTTTCCGCACTATATGGACAAAGCCCAAATACAAATGCAATTTATAGTGTGCTGCATCTTGCCATTTTTTATATTTATATCACACAGTAAAGCAGCATATTGCAATTAATACACAGGCGCTATATACATTAATATGCCATGATACACAAGTGCTAAAGTGATTGGACGATACAAAATTCAGGACAAGCATCGTGGGAGTTATGCAAATAACTGCAGTGGATGTAACAAAATCTACAATGCAGGTCTGCCAGAAAATACAGAGACTGGGTATCAGATTACTTAAATAGTCTCACACGTAATCAATAACAAAAATAAATGAGGAGTTTATTTATAAGTAGGGCTATTTTCCCTTTATACCTTATGTTTATATAAATGTTCAGTAAAAGATATGGCCATACCCATATTTAAAGAAACAATGCGAAATTTATATAAGTTAAACAAGGCAAAGGTAGCCATTTCATGAAAGCAGCCAATCAGTTCCCAAAGAACAGGTTATGACACAGCTTCTAGTAAACCAATAGGCTGTCTCTGTTGTTCCAGTCCACAACATGGTTCCCTCGGGGCCATCATGGGATCATGATGAACTAATAGAGCGCACACATTGATATGGCTTCACTCTACAAAATGGCTGCCAACGTGTCTGAGTGATGTCACTAGGGCCTAGTGATTTGCATTTTCATAAACATTGGTTCAGCCTATGAATGGGCTGGATGAAGAGACAAGCACACTTTAACTAGGGTATAAATTGTTAAAATACATATTTCACATGTACAAAATATATTTATTGACTCCAAGAGCCAGATTTACTAAGCTGCGGATTTGGAAAAGGTCAGATGTTGCCCATTAGTCCAAGAACATTTTATAATATTTGGCTCTATTTTATTGTGATATGCATTTTCATAAACATTGGTTCAGCCTATAGTGATTTTATAGTGATTAGCATTTTCATAAACATTGGTTCAGCCTATGAATGGGCTGGATGAAGAGACAAGCACACTTTAACTAGGGTATAAATTGTTAAAATACATATTTCACATGTACAAAATATATTTATTGACTCCAAGAGCCAGATTTACTAAGCTGCGGATTTGGAAAAGGTCAGATGTTGCCCATTAGTCCAAGAACATTTTATAATATTTGGCTCTATTTTATTGTGATATGCATTTTCATAAACATTGGTTCAGCCTATAGTGATTTTATAGTGATTAGCATTTTCATAAACATTGGTTCAGCCTATGAATGGACTGGATGAAGAGACAAGTACACTTTAACTAGGAGACAAGTAGAGACAAGAGACAAGCACACTTTAACTAGGGTATAAATTGTTAAAATACATATTTCACATGTACAAAATATATTTATTGACTCCAAGAGCCAGATTTACTAAGCTGCGGATTTGGAAAAGGTCATATGTTGCCCATAGCATCCAATCAGATTCTAGCTCTCACTTCCCTATTACATACTAGAGAATGTCAGCTAGAATCTGATTGGTTGCTATGGGCAACATCTCTACTTTTCCAAACCTGCAGCTTAGTTAATCTGGTCCCTAATGCACAACTTCTGTGCCCCGTGTTATCTCATTAAATAAATGACATCGGTCAGGCATTGCTTTTAAAAATAGGTTCTGTGTTAACTTTATCTATGTGTATGTAACATGTATGTTCACAAGACCAGAACAAAATATATATCACAGAATGATGTAATTGTGTAATCAATACAAAGTGGGTAATTACAAAAAAATAATACGCACAAAGGACTCTATTTAGATGGTGTCCTACAACCAAATCAAAGTAACTACAAACAAATGCATTTCCACACAATTTCAAATGCGTTTGAAGGCTTACAATAATGTGTTCTAAAATACCCGTATGTTAACTTTAATGCAGATGCTATAACCTTTAAATTCCTATACAGGTTTACAGACTCTGCAATGCATTCTGGGAAACACCTGCTCACCTTTTCGATCTTGTCCAGCCAACCCTTGTTCTGCGTCAGTTCGGCCGTAAAAGCCTGGTGCTTGAGCCACTTTTTGTGGAGTTTCTGAGTCCCGTCCCGTGAGTTGTCCCGAGCCATCAGTGTTTTCTCGCAGATCCAGGCATCCAGCTGCGGGCGACAGAGACGAAGGTGAGAGCAGAGGGGCCCATTTTCCGTGGGCTAGAAGAGGCCTCTGGGATGCCGCTAGTTCAATTATTTTGCATGGGTGCAGAAAATAAAAAAACTGTGGTGTGAACGCCCCATTATAGAGAGCATAACCTGGAAGACGCCTGATGGGGAGGAGATGGTATTGGGGTAAATGTACAGGACAGGTAAGTGGAAGGGGAGGGGGCACAACACAAGTGAGCAGAAGTATGGGGTAAAGAATGTAAGGAGAGAGACAGGCAGAGAATGCAAGGGACGCAATCAATAAACACAAGGGATGATCAGGTGGGAGAGATCAGTGTCAGGAAGCAGGTGAGACAGGTAAGGGGCAAGATGGATGAGACATCTACAAAGGTAAGAGACAGCCAAGATCAGAAATGCATAAATAGACAGACAGGTGAGAGAGAGATGAGAGGCTCTGGATAATATTGTTAGAGAGCAGGCAATAGGCATGAGAGTGATGATAAATGATGGGAGAGACAGGTGCGAGAGAGAAATGAGATGAGGAATACAGGATAGAGACATACAGGTGACAGAAAGAACGCAGAGAGTTATAGAGAGAGAGAGGGGTAGACAGCACGGCAGAGGGAGAGCAGCGGAGTGGAAAGAAATAAACAGGAGACTGCCAGGGAAGCTGCTGTCAGTGCACAAGGTCCTGCGATGCTCTTTGCTGCAGTGAGATTTTCTTTGCCTGTGAGGGGTGGGCTGCCTGATCCTCAGCACAGACCCTGCAGCTGGACCAAGCACCGAGCGTGGAGCCCCCTACTAGCCTGACACATGCTCGCTGGAAGCAGGTTCCCCTGGATGCACTGTCAAGGTGGGATGGAGGAATGATCCCACTGCAGTGAATGGATGGAGGGGGAGGGTCTTGAATTTGATGCGTCATCTCCCCCCACCCCTTCCTTCTGCTTCTAGTGCCTGGCTGCCTGCTACAACTTATTCCCTGTATCGTTTTATGTCTGCTCTCTATTTATCTATCTAGGAGTATTGCCCTCTCCGTCTGACCCTCACTATGCCAACAACTCATCTACTCCCCTTATATCAATCTCCATTA
>WWET01000026.1:1260621-1274921 GCA_011038615.1 Limnodynastes dumerilii
CTATACCCTACACTGGGTACGACCGTCGGCCGTACGAATTTTCGCACATAATACGCTGAGCGTACGGGCTTAGCACGCCCATACTGTACAATTTAAATGGCTATCCCCGCCTCCCTGTTGTAAAACGAGCGCCCAGCCGACCGTCGTACTGAACGCACGCCCCGCGAGCGAAAAATTCGCACACCATACGACCGCTATACGCTCATGTCGTCCAGTCGACCGGAAGCTGTCATACTGGGCATGCGCAGTGCGAATTTTCGTAAGAAAATACGCAAAAACCGGTCGTACGCTCGCTCGAAATCGGCCAATTTCGTAGCTCTGGATCAGGCCCAATATGAGTATGAATATGATAGCCCATGCTCCTTTTTAATATGCCTTTTCACAAGCTATTATATTGTGAGAATCAGGAAGAATTTCTGCCCTTAGACGCCACATAAACTTCTGCTTCACCGGATTTTATAACAAAAGTTTGTTGCTATATCAAAAAAAACACAATTATAGGAAATCATTGCAGAAAATTAAAAAAGAAAACAGAGGAGCTTTAATATATGGTTTATAGTATCCATTTCCCATAATAAAGCTCTTTATGCCCCCATAACTGTGCTGAAATATGCCCCATAACAGACATTTACATTACAGGCTCTTCCTTCAGTAGGGCTTTATAACATAATGGAACACAGGGAAGGAGGAATACAGAGCTTGTAGAGACCTATTATTGGACATAAATAAAGAGGAATAAAGAGCTTTATTATGGGGCATATAATTAATTCCACCCCATTAATACTTAATTCATCTTGTTACATCTGTCCCCTCCTCCATGTGGCCTCACTGTCTAAAGCAGTGATGGCTAACCTGTGGCACTCCAGGTGTTGTGAAACTACGAGTCCCAGCATGCCTTAACTGCAAAAGCATAACGAATACCTGACAAAGCATGATGGGAATTGTAGTTTCACAACATCTGGAGTGTCACAGGTTACCCAGCACTGGTCTAAAGTGTCTGAAAGAGGCTCTCAGTAGTGAAGGTGATGTCCTGTCAGCCACATGCTACAGCAAACCCTTCTCCCTACAGACATGGGCAACACCTGAATACGCTATTGCCGCTAATACCATTGAGCCATCTTCACACCTACACTGCTTCTGCTTCTTAGGTGTGGAGATTTGCTAAATGACCTACGATGCATGCGTCTTAGGTTATATATGCAATCTACGTACCAGTTAGGTACACGGATTGCCCCTGTGCGGTCATTAAAGACCGCATGGAGTAGTTTAGTGAGAAAGAGGCGGGGTAATGCGCCTTGGGCAGCGTTTAGGTAGAAGTGGGAGGGGGGAGGGATTAGATTCGGCGGGGTAAGGCAGGGGACAGGCAATGGGCCGGATCCAGAGCTACGTCCTTTTTCTATAGACGGACGTAGTTCAATAAACAGTAGCTACTGCGCATGCGTAGTAGCTATTGTACGTAATATGCGTATCGTTTTGATAAAGGTACCTAAAAACGGGCGACGGGTAAGCGAGTGCACCAGTGAGTCAGGTGCGGATCTGTCAGCGACAGTAAGTAGATGCGGAATGGCTGGACAGGCGGTCAGGGCGGTGTATACACTTCACTTAATTTGGAATGACATTTTGACATTGTTGATCAATAAAATTAGAAAGCTTTAGAAATGAAATTAAACAATGCGATGTACTTTAGAATGATGACGTGTGATCGTGAGAGCCAACACACTAATAGGATATCATTTTATAAGCTTGTTTATTGAGTGATTAGCACAATAATCGGGTGGACATGATGTTGTGTGTACCCAGACTTACACAACGTTGCAGAGAACCTTTAAATATGAATATTCCTGTCTATAGGAAGACATCATGTATATTCTTCATGCACAGTGGCGTGAAACAGCAATCGTACCATTATGCTGACTGGTGTAACCCATACAGCATCATTAATAACCAGATGTTATTATGCAAATCAACATCCATCCATTAGCACCGTGCCTTTAATGATCCACACACTGTACAACTATGACCCTTCTCAAAGGAAATCTGATTGGAGCGGGTTAATATTTGGATATAAAAACCATCATGTGGCTTTATAAGAATGAGCCTCACCTAATGGTTATTACTATAGCCAGATCAGGGGCATTGGAACGGTGGGGGTGGTGGGGACAAGATATCATTTCATATCATATCGGTGGGAGTCGCCAATGAGAAAATGCAATTTTAGAAATAGATACAGCCAAATGCTAATTTTCCTCTGTCTCCATTTCAAAAGTAGCAATATTTTCAGAAAAATAAATTATGAATGGATAAGTACACCAATTAACAAACTTACCCGTTCATTCTTCTGAAATACTGCTACAGACTGGAGGTGAGTATGACTTTATGGGGAGTTTTAGGGTTAGGCTGCAAGGAAGAGAGGGTTAGGTAATGGAAGAGTAGGGTTAGGGTAATGGAAGTCTTATGGTTAGGCTGCGGGGAAGGGAGTCTTATGGTTAGGCTGCGGGGAAGGGCGTCTTAGGGTTAGGCTCAGGGTAGGGGTGTCTTAGGCTCAGGCTGTGGGGAGGAGAGTATTAGGGTTAGGCTGCGGGGAGGAGAGTATTAGGGTCAGGCTGTGGGGAGGAGAGTATTAGGGTTAGGCTGCGGGGAGGAGAGTATTAGGGTTAGGCTGCGGGGAGGAAAGTTAGTGTAATGGAAGGGGAGGGTTAGTGTAAGGATTAGGGTAATGGTCGTGGTTAAAATCATACTTACCAATCACGGTAGGATCTTCTTTCTTCCTCTGCAAGCAATCGATTTACCAGAAAAATGGCCCTTTCGAAAAAAGGCCATTCACAGCGGCAACCCACACCCATTTTATATATATATATATATATATATATAAAAGTTATGCTATGAGGAACAATAATGTACTTGTTTGTTTTTGGGTGGATGATCATAGAAACTGATTGTTAATAGGAAATAGACCAATATCCATTCACATGCCCATATAAATAACACTATTTACAGACTATATATATATATATATATATATATATATATATACAAAGTAGAAAAGGGTGATGCACATGCAAACAATTTTGTACAAACAATATTATATTGGGGTGCTACTGCTAAGAAAATCAATATGAAAGTTATGCTAAACAGGGGAGTGATCCCTGGAAGCACATTGCTAAGCACACCCACAAATGCACTTTATAATACAGAGTATAGATTATGATGTATACTCATGTAGAAACAACAAATCCAAAGGCACCAATTAGTATCACAGCAGAGGATCATGGCATAGAGTTGGTTCAAACATATCAATAATGGTCACCATAAATCTGAGTAAAATGAACTTTATGAAAATTTACTTTCTATTTTGGTCCAGCTCTCTGCCTGTTCATTTTACTCAGATTTATGGTGACCATTATTGATATGTTTGAACCAACTCTATGCCATGATCCTCTGCTGTGATACTAATTGGTGCCTTTGGATTTGTTGTTTCTACATGAGTATACATCATAATCTATACTCTGTATTATAAAGTGCATTTGTGGGTGTGCTTAGCAATGTGCTTCCAGGGATCACTCCCCTGTTTAGCATAACTTTTATATTGATTTTCTTAGCAGTAGCACCCCAATATAATATTGTTTGTTCAAAATTGTTTGCATGTGCATCACCCTTTTCTACTTTGTATATATATATATATATACACACACACACACAAATATATGTATATATATATACACATAAACATACACAAAGTCTGGAAGCTCCTATCCCACAGTTTCGGCCGATGTGTGGGAGAGAGGGGGGGCATCAGCTGCGCACAGGCAAGTCTGCTGCAAGTCTGAATGACTGAAACGCTAACATTGCACTCATATAGACTCATCATTTATATGCTGTCCAGCAATCTTACCAGTGTATTTACGTATCACTGGCCGACAGAACACAGATGAGTTTATATGAGTTTATGAAATGAGTTTATGAAAGATCGGTCATCTATAGTTACAGGGTGCCCCTTACTTTCATTTGAAAAGCATAAAGTTTGTGGATTGAATCCCCCCTCCCCCATTCCAATGCCCCTGAGCCAGATCATCCATTAGGATACATTTGCACCTTCCTAAGACCGGGAAGTCGTTCTGAAGCTCAGATTAGCCTCAACCCCCTCATAGCTATGATTTATTTATTATATTTTTTTTTACGCTCTAATGTGGGTGGAGTCCAAACTGTTAGTTGCCTTGGGCCCCATTGGACCTTAGTCTTGTTCTGGTTACCATCAGTACATAATTTGGTGCTATAGTGAAGTACAGATGAAGTACCACACTGAGGGCCAGATTTACTAAGCTGCGGGTTTGGAAGATGTTGACCATAGCAACCAATCAGATTCTAGCTGACATTCTCCTGTATGTAATAGTGAAATGAGATCTAGAATATGATTGGTTGCTATGGGCAACATCTCCACTTTTCCAAACCCACAGCTTAGTAAATCTGGCCCTCTGTCCTGAGCAATATGGCAGATTGGAGATCACACATTGGTATATATTGGCATCTGTCGCCTACACCTGGCATAGTAAATAACATGTTCTGACAGGAGAGACGGAAAGCAGGTCTTACCTCATTGCAGTCCTGCAGGAAGTGCTGCAGTTGCAGGTGATCTCTCAGTCTTTGCAGCCATTTCTGGGCAAGGGCCATATTGCGCTGGCTCCTGGGGACAGAATGACCAAAAAATATACCATAAATATCCTAAACACACCTCCCCCTCTGCCAAACACAAACCCCTTTCCTGACACACAGCTACTGGGGAAAGAATGAACCAAATACTCACATATTGCCCACAAACGCAATCCAACAATCCGGTCACAGAACATGACATTAAGCAGCGTGTGCAATACACTGTATATGCTTCTAGCAACTGTCACGCTTATATTCAACAATAGCAACATTCCAGGGAGAAGAGAGCTGTCTATGACACATGTGTCCTGTAGCATGATAGGTCTCAGTACTAGGGATCTACTCCAGGCTTATAAAGGACTCACACACTGTAGTGCTGTATATAAGCAGTATAAGGGACTCACACTGTAGTGCTGTATATAAGCAGTATAAGGGACTCACACACTGCAGTGCTGTGTATAAGCAGTATAAGGGACTCACACACTCTAGTGCTGTATATAAGCAGTATAAGGGACTCACACTGTAGTGCTATATATATATATATATATAGACTGTATAAGGGACTCACACTGTAGTGCTGTATATAAGCAGTATAAGGGAATCACACTGTTGTGCTGTGTATAAGCAGTATAAGGGACTCACACTGTAGTGCTATATATAAGCAGTATAAGGGACTCACACTGTAGTGCTGTGTATAAGCAGTATAAGGGACTCACACTGTAGTGCTGTATATAAGCAGTGTTGGGTATCCTCCCCAGGGCTTTGTCATACTATAATTCTATTTTGTGAGCCGTCATCACTGTAAACCTCCTTAAAACGCAAAACTATTTATATTCTCCCCTCACTGGTGGGGGCAATGCAGCTGTAGGAGATATTTTGTTGATGTCCAAGATGTCGCTAAAGAGGAGCTATCCACCAGGCTTTCCAGCTGTCTAAAAATATAGGTGGTTCCTGTCACTATAACTCTGTAGACATCCAGCAATGTAAGTAATGTGTGGGAGGAGAGAGCCAGGGGGAGTGCAATATCCTCTGTAGTGCGCAACTTAGGTTCACTTGTGTATATAAACAATCTTAAATCTAGATTAGGCCCCAAGAGAGTGAACTGTAACCTAAATCATGGGCAGGGAGGGGTTAATTCCGTATGGTAATTCCTCCCCCTGCTCTCCTACGTGCAGATTGTGAATCCGCCAGCAGGACCCTCCCTTGCGACGTACGTAAGGGCTTACTGTATGATTAGCATGCCTCGGCCCATCCCCCATGTGTATCTCCTATCAGAGGTGGGCACCCCCCCACGCGGGGGGCCAATATCCACACGGAGCGCTGAGCTGTGCTCAGTTGCGGGGATAATGGTACTGCACATGCTCATACGGAAGTCTCCGGAGTACTTAGTTGTGAATCTTGTCCCTGATCTCCAATCAGTCCCCAATCTACTCAGTGACTATGTGATGGGAGAGAGGTTAATATATTGTGACCGTGTTTACTTTAAATCATTAAGAGTAGGCTGAATCAAAGCCCTGAGAGAATGTGAACAGGTTAATCAGTGTAACATCATACTGGATGTTATATTACATGAATAACTTACATACAATGCCTACAGAGGCCCTTTATACACGATAGATGCTGCATTCCGTGCATAATAATGTCATTGGGGTAGATCCAGAACTACGTTTGCCGTATGTTTACTCGCGTAGCGTATTTTCGTGTGCGTACATTCTATACACTCCCCTTGGCACACCCCTTGAACGTACGTATTTTGTCACGATACGCTTTCCAAACCCTACCTTAACTTTTGCCAACGTAACCACAGCGATCCGCACACGTACTTATGGGCAACACGTATTTACGCAGCTAAGCACGCCCATACTGTACACTTTAAATACAAACCCCCGCCTACACTGTAAACTTTAAATACAAACCCCCGCCGACATAGCGTATTTGAAATGTATTTTAGACTCACGGAAAATTGGCACGCCCACACGTCATGTAAGTAGTGACACATACGTGAATGGCCCATACGTTCACAATTACGCTACGTTACTGAGCGTATTTTCTATGGTGCGTATGCGCAGTACTTACCAAAACGCGATTTTACGTCTCCGCCCCGCGTAAATTCGCTCACAAGCGTTGTTCTGGATCTGGTCCATTGTCCTACGAATGGGGAAACTTATCTAGTTTTACATGGCGGCTTGTGAGGCGTGTGGGTCCCCGTTGCGAATAGCCCTTTTTCGATAGAGCCGTTCGCTCCCTGCCAGTTCTGAACTTGCTGGGCAAACGATTGCTTATGCCTCGATGAGGCATAGCAATCGATCCGCGGAGCACCAAACACGGTAAGAAAAGCAACGTTTGATTGTCCCTACTTTGGAATGCAGCCATTGGTGCTGGGACTCGCAACGGTTCTGAGGGGCGTGTTGAAGGGGGGGATTGAGGGATTTAGTCAATGTACAGGAAGGGTGTGGCCTAAGCAAGTGCACCCGACCCAGAGCACCAGACCCAGATCATGTCTAAGACCAGAGGCTCACCTTCCATCACCTGTTAAGCCCCTTGCTTTAGGATGTGACCCTTCATACATTCCAAAGATTTAGAAATCGCTGCCAATGTATTGTGCCTGTGTTACATCATTTCTACATATATAAGACATTTTTTTTTATTATTTTTCCATAGTTTATTGTGTTCATGTAACACATAACGTAACATTTTGTACGGTTTACAATACAGTGTACAGCAATGCGTATGGTCATATACTGAAGCTGCTCTGCGCCCGTACACTACATGCCATAATTGGTTGCAATCTAAAGGACACTGCTGTGTAGCCCACACTACTCTTACAAACGCAAATCTACAATACGAGCCGACTTGTGCACTGACCCTAGACCCTATTTTCAATTCAAGATTTTAAGATACTTGTATATTTATCCCAAGCATGTTTACATTGTTCTACTGTGATAGCCTCTGCCACCTCAGATGGGAGAATATTCCACTTATCTATCACCCTTTCTATGAAGCATCTTTTCCTTGCATTTCCTCTAAACCTGCCACCCTCCAGTTTATATTCATGCCCTCGTGTTCTATTACACCTCTTCCTTTGATAAATGCCCCCTCCTCTGCCTGGTTACACCCCTTGATGTATGTGAAAGCTGCTATCATGTCCCCCCTCTCCCTTCTCTGCTCCAGGTTATACATGTTTAGTTCCTCTAGCCTTTCTTGGTATGTTGTGTGGCACAGGCCATGGACCATTTTAGTTCCGGTTTCCTTCCACACGTCAGGTAAATTGGCTGCGTACTAAATTAACCCTAGTCTGAGTTTGTGTGTGTGTGTGTGTGTGTGTATGTATGTATGTGTCAGGGGGCCTTAGTATATAGCTCCAATAGGGACAGGGACTGATGTGAATGTCTAATGTTCTCTGTAAAGCACCTGGGACAATTTGTGGCGGTATATAAATAAGCATTAATAATAATAATAATAATAATAATAGTTGCTTGTCTTTGCACAGTCTATAATGTGTTTATGTCTCTCTGCAGATATGGCCTCCAGAACTGATTACAGTCTTCCAAGTGAGGCCGCAGCAATGATCTATAAAGTGACATTGCAATTCTTCACGTTATTCTCTTATGTATCATGTGAAACACATTGACTGAACGATATTTTTGAACCTTATTCTTACCTCTTCTGGATTCCAGCAATTCTTTCCTGGACGCGATCGGCGAACACATTTCCAAGCCGTATTAAGCTCTCTCCAGCATCCACGGCCACCGCCACCTTCTGCAAGTTCATTTCCATAGTGGTCAGGAAATCCTTGTGCTTCTTAATGGCGATCTCCACCCCTTGCACAGTGATAGGCAACTCAACGTGTGCCAACGCTGACTCCTGCAACGACAGGGAATTCACATTCCAGCAAGGGTTTGGCCAGCTCTAGTACAGGGCTTTATGGGCTTTTTAATATTAACTCCCCTTGAAGCGCAATTTGATTTGCTTTATATATATGGAATACTATATTTAATACTAGAGTTCCCTATGCATTGTACCCTTATTAATATGTAATGACAAAGGACTGGATCCAGATTTAATAACAATCGCATTCGTACGGAAGCGTGTGATCCTGTGGTTCGTACCTTGAGGGTAATACAGTCCCCTCACACGCACAGACATTCCGTGCTCTAACCCCTACCTTAAATCTTACACACCCACCCAAAAGTACATAATGTAACAATCTGCTCCCCATCCCCATCACGCCCCGCTGGCAGAAGCCATCGCTGCATGGAATGCAGCATCTATTATGCATAATGGGCCTCTGTATGTATGCACAGGAGGCCCGGACAGGGTACTTACCCATCAGCCATGATGAAGTACCCTGATGTTATTAAATGTGGTTTCGGTGCAATGGGCTGCATGCAAATTATGTTCTGCTGCGGGTATGTGCTAACCCTGGGCCCATCAAATTCTAAGGGCAGGCCTACTACTAACTGCTCCTCCTCTCTTCCTCAGCATACAATAGAGCTCCACGTATGAAACGATAGCTACAAGAGCCAAACAACGCTTATATCACCCTGCAGATGGAAAATGCAGTCAATCGCTACTGAAACATCAAGGGCCGTATTCACAGATCCGTGTGGCGATCGGACCGCAATTATACGCACGGCCGGTGAAGGCCAAACCCCCTCACAAGCACGACACTCCCCTCTCTCGGCTATGCTGTCGGTGACTTCCGCCGCCATAGATCACTTGTAACTTTCCGAGTGCATTCCTGTGCGTATGTGTCCTCCGTACATGTGATTCATGATAGTCACGCCCACTTTCCTTCATTTTAATGCATCCCCCGTCCATTTTTATTTAAATTTTCCCAAGCGTATTTTTGTGTCTCATACGCGTCCATATTTACCAACATGCGATTCACGGGTCCGTCCTTTAGGCACTTCCGCTCTTATAGTCTACGTTAACTACGTAAATAATGTTACTACGCATGCTAAGTTGTTCCTATCCTAAAAATACGCACGTATGTAGCCGGGAAATCGGATCTCTGAATACGGCCACAACTGTTTAAAGCAGGGGTCCTCAACCCTGTCCTCAAGTACCTCTAACGATCCAAGTTTATAAAATCTCCTTGCTGGAGGTGCGCTCATAGTGGTACTTGAGGACGGGGTTGAGAACCCCTGGTTTAAAGGGTTCAAAATATATGCACGTTACCTACTTACTCATCATATAATAAATGAAAAAATGACTTTTGTTTTACAGGTCATAACTTCTGAAATCATTTGAAGGGGCAGAAATGCTGCATTTCACGTTAGCAGATGGAAAGAGTCTGTGCAACACGATGTCAGATGAAAAGCAGAAGGCCGGATTATTCATTTTTAATGAATAATGAAACTAAATGAAATGTATGTGGGTGTAATTGTTCATGGTACAGAGAAGTCATGCAGTCATGCCAGGCCGGCAAGACAGGGAGTTGCAGTGCGGTCACAGTTTGTGCTGAGGACAGCAAGCGAGGATGCTGCTCTATGCAGAAAAGCACAGACAGGCTCGCTCAGTAAAGCAGGGTGTAATGGCAGCATATTGGGCCTGATCCAGACCTATGCTCGCAGGTGATCTAACACTGATCGTAAGCAAAAAATCGCCATAAAAAACGCACTGCGCATGTGCATAATGACAACTTCCGGTTGCACCAAAGACCTTTTCGTAGCGGCGATTCGGGCGTCCGTATTGTGTGCGTATTTTCCGACGACGGGCGTGTTTATAGTACGAAGTTAGTACGGACGCTGGAGTTAAGGAATGTAGGTGGGGGAGCCATTTAAATTGTACAGTATGGGCGTGCTTAGGCCGCTACGAACAGCGCGTCGCTACGAAAATACGTACGAAAACATGGAAAAGTTAGGGTAGGGTTCGGCGGGCGTAATGAAAGGAAGTAAATAAATAAAAGAAGGACCTAGCGCTAAAAAACAAAGCTGCAGGGGGTCCCAAACCAAGGGGATTCTACCTACCCCTAAAAACAAGTAGTAATAAAAAAGGGTGTATGGGACCTCCTAGCGCTAATTCATTAAAAGTCTTCCTCCTCAATCCCTCAGAAATATAAAAAGGGGAGAGAAAAGCATAGTGAAGTACATTCACATAAATTTATTAACACAAATAAAACATGCGGGCGTTTCCATAGTGACGCCGGGCAACATCTGTTTTACAGCTACGGCCGTCGTACTAGCGACGGCGGCCGTAGCTCTGGATCCGGCCCCTTGTCACTAAAGGCATCTGTCCCTGGGATCCAGATCGCGTGTATCGTATAACGATGGCGATAGGTGTGCGTGTAAGGAGGGAGTCAGGAGCGGGCGCTAAGAGGTACAATACATCACAGCTATATATAATGCATGCAAAACAATAAGAAAATAGATCTCAACAACAATATAATGAGGTAGATTTCACCATTTTTCAAATATATAAAAAGAAATAAAAAAGAAAAATTAGGAGGATGTTCCTCATAACAACCAGAATCAGATTCTAGCTATCATTTTTATGCTTGAATTTGATAGGTTGCTATTGGCAACATCTCTTTGTTTCCTCTTTACAAACACCATTAAACCCCAGTGTTTTAAAGTGCGTATTTTTAGGTGCGTAGTAACTTTATTTACGTACATTACATAGATTATACGCACATATGTGCCTAACGGACGTACATGTGACTAGCACTTGGAGACATACGTACGGATGGGCGACGTAAAAATACGCACGGGGACACTGACATAAAACTGGGTGGGGGGGGCATTTAAATGAACACTTGTGGGCGCGGTTATTAAGAATCGCACGTACGGAGTATGTATACACATGTAAGTACACACGTTATACATACTCATAAGTCCCCGACAGCACGGCCGGGAGAGGGGAGTGTCATGGGTGTGAGCGGGTTTGGCTTACAACGTGCGTGCGTATAATTGCGCTCCTTATAAAAAACGCATCTCCGGCCCATAGTAACGTAGGACCAGATATTCACCCGTCCTACCCTAGTCATCACCCCCCCCCCTACGAGTGCCATAGGGCTACCTTAAGGTGCATACACGCTACACAATTATCTGGCAGGTATCTGAAATATCTGGCTGTTGGAATGAAAATGTGGTAATGAATGAGAACAACTGACAATATTATTTGCTCTCATCCACTACCAGATTTCCATTCCAACTGCCAGATCATTCAGATATCTGCCAGATAATTGTATAGTGTGTATGCACCTTAAATCTGTGCAATCTGCACTCCCTGCCTCCTCCCCCCCTGACTAAACTTATCCCTCCCCCCCTCCCACTGCTACCTAATCCCTCTCCGAGGCCACATTACAGCGCCTCTTTCTACCTAAAATAGAAAGACCGCACAGAGGCAATCTACGTATCGGACTGGTACGTAGATTGCGTAAAGGACCTACTACACATGCACAGTAGGTCTTTTACTAAAGATACGCACCTAAGAGCGACTGCTTCTTAGGTGAGAATACGGGCCTAAGAGAGGAAAGTTTCACCTGGGCAAAATCATGTTGATTACAGGGGAGTCAAATTTCATCTGTTGCAAACAGTATTAGAGTTGAGAGGTGATGTTTCCCTGCCCAAGTCTAAATAACAATTTAATAGTGAAGCTGGTCACTATCTGTGTTCAATAAGCAAAAGCAAAGATACATCCCTGCATGCACAGCATAGAATACATTTGACTCCCCCCTGAAATCAACATGGTTTTGCCCAGGTGTGACTTTCCTCTCATATTTTCAAACTCTGAATCTGGTCCATAGTGCTTGATCCAGACAGACCTCCCTGTGCGTTCCATGTGGCAGAGGGGGGGGGGTGAACTTCCATCACTCCCGTCTCGTGCGCGCCCAAAACCCTACTTTAACTTTTTCACACTGCTCGGCGTCCATCCGATTGCAGATCCAAGCAAAATGATATGGGATATCCTAAAGTAAGGAAATTTGTTTCTTACGTTTAAAGATTTGTTGCACAACATTGCCAGAAAACGACCCGACATCCACAAGCAGCTTGCAGAAGTCAGGTGACATTCTCAATTCTGGATCAGGCTTATAAAAAGCGACTTGGCCCATCCAGTCTGCACTGACTACACTGACCCTAGACCCTTTTGGACCCTAAATTTAGTTTAAGATTTAAGGTGTCCTTATATTTATCCCAAGCATGTTTAAATTATTCTACTGGGTTATCCTCAACCATCCCAGGTGGTGCAATTTTCCTGGGGAAGCTTCCAATAGAAGAACGGAGGTGAGCTGCTGTATGGTGTTGAAATCTGACTATTGGGAATATTTCCAAAATCCAAAATGCATTGAGTTCCAACATACTATAATATGCTTCAGTGACCCTTATATAATGAACATTACTGGAAACAGTCTGTGCATTAATTATATACCTGTCACATTTTTAGCATGGCTTATTTTCCCCTACAGGTAGCCCATACATCACACAGGACCAAGTCTCACCTGGTTGTTCAGGCATGCATCCGCCTGTTTAACATCCCGCAAGAACAGATGGAAGATGTGGGACTGTACAAGGACCTCTCTCCTGTTCTCCCACATCTGCAGCAGCTTATTCCATCCTACTTCCAGCTTCTGCAACCATTGCTGGAGTGAAAGGTATGGTAGGTCCGCCTCTTCCAGGCTCAGAAGATCACTGACGGCCTGAATCTTGTTGTAGTCTTCCTCATATCTGCTAATCTCTTCTTTCAGAGCTCCATGGAGTCCCAGCAGCCTCTCAGCTTCCACCAGGTTGGATGGCAACTCTTCAGCTGCCACAGCCGTTTGAGTCTTGACTAACCAGGTTAGAAAGTTGTCCAGGTCTTGAATAAACTGTTGTAATTTGTTGGCAACCGTGAGGGAATCCTCACAACCTTGGATAGTCCTCTTTAGGGCTTCCCACTCCCCGCTAATTTCCTCAAAGTGTACTAACACTTCCATGGCCTGGGATGGATGGCAGGTGGTGAGGAGTTCTGCATCTTGCTGTAGCTGTACCAACTTGGGCTCAAGAGCCACCAATGCCGCTTCCATGTTGGAGAGCTTTCTCTGTAGAGCCAGGACCCCACCCAGTTCTCCACTGCCACACTGGGTCGTCTCCATGGCCTTTCTCTTTTCACGTATCTGCGACTTAACCTCATTGCACTCTAGGAAATAGTTCTGAAGACGGAGGACGGAAGTGATTTGCTCTTTCCTCTGCTCAACTAGCTCCACAATCCGGTTCCACCTGTGAAAGTCATAAGAAAATGGTATTAATTGGGAGTAATTCAGATGGAAGATAAAACAATAGTCAAAACTAGACTGTTGATCTGATTCTAGATTCCCGAATGCCCTCCTCCTTTGTTGAGCGGTTGGATCGTGTTTGACCATTTTTTACATTCTGCGCATGTGCAGGAATCCCTGACCCACAATCTACTCTATCTATACCTCCACCAAATTACCCTTAGCATTACAATGTACAGTATAGGTGCATTAACAAGCTGTGCACCAATCCAGGCATCTGAACTGCTGTTACAATTCAGACGCACAAGTCAGAATTTCGATAGGGCCGTTCACTCCCAGCCAGTTCTGAACTGGCTGGGATATCGAATGCTTATGCCTCAATGAACACGGTGCTCCAAAAGGAAAGTAAGTATTCTATCCCCAACCCACTCCCTAAACCCCCCCCCCCCCCCACCCA
>WWET01000026.1:1280844-1302635 GCA_011038615.1 Limnodynastes dumerilii
GAGAGAGACAGGGTGTATGGTAACAGTGCTCAGTGCTGTGTATGATCAGTCACACAGCAGTGTTATTACCAGGACTGAGGGGATATTACTATGGAGAGAGACAGGGTGTATGGTAACAGTGCTCAGTGCTGTGTATGATCAGTCACACAGCAGTGTTACTAGCAGGACTGAGGGGATATTACTATGGAGAGAGACAGGGTGTATGGTAAAAATGCTCAGTGCTCTGTATGATCAGTCACACAGCAGTGTTACTACCAGGACTGAGGGGATATTACTATGGAGAGAGACAGGGTGTATGGTAACAGTGCTCAGTGCTCGGTATGATCAGTCACACAGTAGTGTCAGTAGCAGAACTGAGGGGAATTTTAGTATAGAGTGAAAGTGATCACGTTTGTGTTAATCATGAAAGGAGAGCCATATAATATAGTAGTTGTAAACAGTGTAGACAAATGTTAAGTACCTCACTATAAGAATTTGTCAAAGACCATAGAACAACCATCAATGGACGAATAAGGGCATTTCTTGCATCAATTTTTGATGATGTGGACTTCTTCACCACCGTTCTGTTCTTATAACGTGTTTGTGTACATTAACCTGCAACTTCATACCACGAGTGCCCAACTTCTGACACCTCCCCAGTAAGGGTGTATGTGTCCTAGTCATGAGGCCTACCCTACCCTGACCCCTCGTTACCTGCATCTCGTCCATCCAGTCTATCATGTACACCATTTCTTGGAATATTCTCTGCAGAGCCAGATTCTGCTCCAGTCTCCCTCTCCTGGCACTGAGCAGGTCTTTCAGCAGGTTCCACTGTCTGAGGATGTTATCTTTCTGGGCGGATATCCGGTAGATATCATAATACCCTTCCGACTCCATCTCCTGGGCCAGGTCAGCCACCACCTGGATCCGCTCCTCATAGGAAGAAATGTCCGCCTCAATAGCCTCATGTTTCTTCATGGCAGCCTCCACTGCTGATAGGTCGTAACCAAAATTATCCTGGCAGGAGAGACAGACATCCACCTTCAGTGAAAGTTTTTACCTCTTTAGCTGATGGTGAACACACGACTGTCTACCTCTGACACAGTAAGGAAGAGCAGCCTCACTGATGCCTGTGTCATACCTGGGACACCAGACGCTGGTTCTCACTGAGCCATGCCTCCCTCATGGCAGCTTTCTGGTCAAACCTTTGGGACAGCAGCTCCAGTTTCTCCTGGCGGATAAGCTCATTGCGTAATGCAACTTCCCGCTCATGTTCCGCTTTCTCCAGTCGTGTCCAAGCCTAAAATAAAAATAATCACATACATGTCATAACACAAGCTATATGAAGTCACCGATCCTGAAGTCCTTGTTTCCCCTTTCCAAACATCTCATCTACGTCTACCGCCCTACCTTGTTAATGTCAGAGATATTGTTTCCCTCTGTAGGAACATAAACTTTGCGTTTCTCTTCTCTCATCTTACTCTGAATGGTAAAGAGCAGAACCTCCAAATTCCCTTTCTCCTGGAACCTAAAACAAAGCGGATGACAGATGAGCGTTGCCAGTCAATCTATGTCCAAAGCATGAAATCATGGGCAAACCCTTATTCCCCATGAAAGAAAAAGATCATGAAACATTGGGGTAGATCCAGAACTAAGTACGCTAGCAAAAACGCTATTTTGCATGTACTGCACATGCACAAGGTAGCTGTTTTGACACATAACCCTGAACATACGTACCAGACCACTATCAACAGCATAACTACGAACAAAGGGGCGTGCCCGTAATTACGCTTTGGAGGCGGGGTGAGGCATTTAAATCGTACAGTATTGGCCTGATTAAGCGTGTAAGTAAGTGCAGCCATTACAGCCGTCAGGAGTTACACTTGGAAAAGTTAAGGTAGGGTTTGGAAAGCGTAACACAGCTAAACTACGTACGGCCAAGGGGAGTGCATAGTAAATACGCTAGCGTAAGTACGCTGCGCTAGGAAACGTAGCTCTGGATCTGGCCCATTAAGTCACAGTTTCCCAAAACCTAGAGAGCCAAAGGTTGACAAGGCCTGCAGTGCAGACTGATGGCCACTAGAGGGTTCTCATACTCACTTGCATGGCTTCTCAGTGGTGCAGTAGGTGGTGAATGCCTGGAGCTGCTGCTGGACGCCCAGTAAGGAGTTGGCAAATTTCTGGTTTGTGATGATCGCTATGGTCCTCTCGATCCAGTCAAGAAGTTCTGAAGCTAGGCTCTCATATCTATTAATGTCCTTCTCAGTCTCAATGGCCTGGTCCAGTACCTGAAGATAAATGACCGCTCTACTATTACATAAAGCTGACAACGGGAGCAAAGGTCATTAGTGTTTCATGAGAAAAAAACGATTATTTGTGAAGCTGTCCAAGAATAAGATGATGGTCAGTGGTCAACTAGAAGAATGACCACAGCCTGAGGCTCAGAAACATGGCACCCGGGGCTAGATTTACTAAACTGCAGAAAAAGAAAAGTGGAGATGTTGCCCATAGCAACCAATAAGATTCTAGCTCTTACTTTACCATTACATACTAGAATCTGACTGGTTGCTATGGGTAACATCTCCACTTTTCCTTTTCTGCAGTGTAATAAATCATACTTTTCTCCAGAGTCAGACAATTTCATGTTTATATTTCCCAGTATCTGGGGCACTTTGATATATGTGTAACTTTCCACCTGATTTTCCCTCTCCATCTGGTCCACTAAGAGTATAGTGACTTGGTAAATGGCGTGAAATACCTTTCCAATGCGCTTGCCCTCCACAGCCAGAGCCTTCATCTTGGAGAAGTAGTGATAAAAAGACACAACGTAGGTGATGATGGATTTCTCATCCGGATTTTCCATGTTGACATCTAATAGAAAAGAAGAAAGATCGATGTCACTGACACTGTAAGTGCTCAATCTAGTTGTTATTTATATAAACTGCAATACACTGCCTCTGCTTATCTTCCTCTATCAGGTATATATAATGCCATGTAGAATAGAAGGTGGAGCAGGACTTTACATAGCAGAACATGGTCATAAAGGACATGCAATTTAATGGCCATAAACAATAGGCCAGAGCAATAGGGATTTACAGAGCAGGATATAATGTTACAGGACAGTACATGGCTTTTCAGATCAATAACCTTACACCCAATATTAATGCAGGCTGCTGAATGTTGGACTGGGTAATATATTAAACATTTTATATTCTAAGCAACACTCAAAGTTCTGAAGTTTGAAGCCCTAAAATTTAGTTGCCCTCAGTGTCCAGCTCTCTGTGACAATGAACGCTCACCCTCCAGCAGATTTATATACGAACATTCTAACAGACATTCTCTGTCCAGCTGTTGTATGCTCCTAATGCCAGTTACCCTCATTATCCTGCTGCTAGACGTTCTTACACACACTCATCCAGCCCAACAATTTAATGTGGACACTCACCAGTGTCTGGATCCAACATTTGCAGCAGTCAGAATCAAAGTTTGAAAATAAGAGGAAATCAGGTGGAAAGTTACACCTGGGCAATACCATGTTGAATTTCAGAGGGAGTCAAGTTAATTTTATTCTTTTATTGCAGGGAGAATGCTTTGCTTCTGCTTATTGCACACAGATACTGACCAGCTTTACCTGTAAACGGTTATTTAGACTTGAGCTAGAAAACATCACCCCTTAACTCTTAATAGCCTCCCCTGCAATTCAATATGGATTTTCCCAGTTGTAAAGTTACACCTGTTTTCCACTTATTTTTAGACTCAGGATGTGGTGGTCCTTTGTGGTAAAAAACAAATGCAAATTAAATACAATTTCTGCTGAATTCCCTGTTGATGGTGCAAGCACTGGACCGGATCCAGATTTAATAACGATGGAGGAATGAACTTATGAGCGTGCAATCCCTAAGTCCATGCGCGCAAAGGTAGTATACCACCCTCACACACTTGGACCTTCTGTGATCTAACCCATACTTTAAATTTGGTGCAACCACCCAACATAAAGCAGAATCATTTGCTTTTACTGCTTGATCTGTATAGATCCCCCACCCACCATACAGCGTCCACAGTCATATCCCACTTTCAGAGGCCGTTACTGCACGGAACATAGCATTGCTCATGCTGTGCTCCATGCTCTGTTATGCACACGAGGCCTGGACAGGATATTTAGGTATCAGCCATGTGTAAGTATCCTGACGTTATTAAATTATTATTATCGTTTATTTATAAGGTGCCACAAGGTGTTTGCAGCACCGTACAAAATACAACAACAAAATACAGTACAGACATACAGGGCAGGGATGGACAGCATAGTACATAATAATATACAGTACAGATATACAGGACAGGGATGGACAGCATAGTACATAATAATACACAGTACAGACATACAAGGCAGGGATGGACAGCATAGTACATAATAATACACAGTACAGACATACAAGGCAGGGATGGACAGCATAGTACATAATAATACACAGTACAGACATACAAGGCAGGGATGGACAGCATAGTACATAATAATACACAGTACAGACATACAAGGCAGGGATGGACAGCATAGTACATAATAATACACAGTACAGACATACAAGGCAGGGATGGACAGCATAGTACATAATAATACACAGTACAGACATACAAGGCAGGGATGGACAGCATAGTACATAATAATACACAGTACAGACATACAAGGCAGGGATGGACAGCATAGTACATAATAATACACAGTACAGACATACAAGGCAGGGATGGACAGCATAGTACATAATAATACACAGTACAGACATACAAGGCAGGGATGGACAGCATAGTACATAATAATACACAGTACAGACATACAAGGCAGGGATGGACAGCATAGTACATAATAATACACAGTACAGACATACAAGGCAGGGATGGACAGCATAGTACATAATAATACACAGTACAGACATACAAGGCAGGGATGGACAGCATAGTACATAATAATACACAGTACAGACATACAAGGCAGGGATGGACAGCATAGTACATAATAATACACAGTACAGACATACAAGGCAGGGATGGACAGCATAGTACATAATAATACACAGTACAGACATACAAGGCAGGGATGGACAGCATAGTACATAATAATACACAGTACAGACATACAAGGCAGGGATGGACAGCATAGTACATAATAATACACAGTACAGACATACAAGGCAGGGATGGACAGCATAGTACATAATAATACACAGTACAGACATACAAGGCAGGGATGGACAGCATAGTACATAATAATACACAGTACAGACATACAAGGCAGGGATGGACAGCATAGTACATAATAATACACAGTACAGACATACAAGGCAGGGATGGACAGCATAGTACATAATAATACACAGTACAGACATACAAGGCAGGGATGGACAGCATAGTACATAATAATACACAGTACAGACATACAAGGCAGGGATGGACAGCATAGTACATAATAATACACAGTACAGACATACAAGGCAGGGATGGACAGCATAGTACATAATAATACACAGTACAGACATACAAGGCAGGGATGGACAGCATAGTACATAATAATACACAGTACAGACATACAAGGCAGGGATGGACAGCATAGTACATAATAATACACAGTACAGACATACAAGGCAGGGATGGACAGCATAGTACATAATAATACACAGTACAGACATACAAGGCAGGGATGGACAGCATAGTACATAATAATACACAGTACAGACATACAAGGCAGGGATGGACAGCATAGTACATAATAATACACAGTACAGACATACAAGGCAGGGATGGACAGCATAGTACATAATAATACACAGTACAGACATACAAGGCAGGGATGGACAGCATAGTACATAATAATACACAGTACAGACATACAAGGCAGGGATGGACAGCATAGTACATAATAATACACAGTACAGACATACAAGGCAGGGATGGACAGCATAGTACATAATAATACACAGTACAGACATACAAGGCAGGGATGGACAGCATAGTACATAATAATACACAGTACAGACATACAAGGCAGGGATGGACAGCATAGTACATAATAATACACAGTACAGACATACAAGGCAGGGATGGACAGCATAGTACATAATAATACACAGTACAGACATACAAGGCAGGGATGGACAGCATAGTACATAATAATACACAGTACAGACATACAAGGCAGGGATGGACAGCATAGTACATAATAATACACAGTACAGACATACAAGGCAGGGATGGACAGCATAGTACATAATAATACACAGTACAGACATACAAGGCAGGGATGGACAGCATAGTACATAATAATACACAGTACAGACATACAAGGCAGGGATGGACAGCATAGTACATAATAATACACAGTACAGACATACAAGGCAGGGATGGACAGCATAGTACATAATAATACACAGTACAGACATACAAGGCAGGGATGGACAGCATAGTACATAATAATACACAGTACAGACATACAAGGCAGGGATGGACAGCATAGTACATAATAATACACAGTACAGACATACAAGGCAGGGATGGACAGCATAGTACATAATAATACACAGTACAGACATACAAGGCAGGGATGGACAGCATAGTACATAATAATACACAGTACAGACATACAAGGCAGGGATGGACAGCATAGTACATAATAATACACAGTACAGACATACAAGGCAGGGATGGACAGCATAGTACATAATAATACACAGTACAGACATACAAGGCAGGGATGGACAGCATAGTACATAATAATACACAGTACAGACATACAAGGCAGGGATGGACAGCATAGTACATAATAATACACAGTACAGACATACAAGGCAGGGATGGACAGCATAGTACATAATAATACACAGTACAGACATACAAGGCAGGGATGGACAGCATAGTACATAATAATACACAGTACAGACATACAAGGCAGGGATGGACAGCATAGTACATAATAATACACAGTACAGACATACAAGGCAGGGATGGACAGCATAGTACATAATAATACACAGTACAGACATACAAGGCAGGGATGGACAGCATAGTACATAATAATACACAGTACAGACATACAAGGCAGGGATGGACAGCATAGTACATAATAATACACAGTACAGACATACAAGGCAGGGATGGACAGCATAGTACATAATAATACACAGTACAGACATACAAGGCAGGGATGGACAGCATAGTACATAATAATACACAGTACAGACATACAAGGCAGGGATGGACAGCATAGTACATAATAATACACAGTACAGACATACAAGGCAGGGATGGACAGCATAGTACATAATAATACACAGTACAGACATACAAGGCAGGGATGGACAGCATAGTACATAATAATACACAGTACAGACATACAAGGCAGGGATGGACAGCATAGTACATAATAATACACAGTACAGACATACAAGGCAGGGATGGACAGCATAGTACATAATAATACACAGTACAGACATACAAGGCAGGGATGGACAGCATAGTACATAATAATACACAGTACAGACATACAAGGCAGGGATGGACAGCATAGTACATAATAATACACAGTACAGACATACAAGGCAGGGATGGACAGCATAGTACATAATAATACACAGTACAGACATACAAGGCAGGGATGGACAGCATAGTACATAATAATACACAGTACAGACATACAAGGCAGGGATGGACAGCATAGTACATAATAATACACAGTACAGACATACAAGGCAGGGATGGACAGCATAGTACATAATAATACACAGTACAGACATACAAGGCAGGGATGGACAGCATAGTACATAATAATACACAGTACAGACATACAAGGCAGGGATGGACAGCATAGTACATAATAATACACAGTACAGACATACAAGGCAGGGATGGACAGCATAGTACATAATAATACACAGTACAGACATACAAGGCAGGGATGGACAGCATAGTACATAATAATACACAGTACAGACATACAAGGCAGGGATGGACAGCATAGTACATAATAATACACAGTACAGACATACAAGGCAGGGATGGACAGCATAGTACATAATAATACACAGTACAGACATACAAGGCAGGGATGGACAGCATAGTACATAATAATACACAGTACAGACATACAAGGCAGGGATGGACAGCATAGTACATAATAATACACAGTACAGACATACAAGGCAGGGATGGACAGCATAGTACATAATAATACACAGTACAGACATACAAGGCAGGGATGGACAGCATAGTACATAATAATACACAGTACAGACATACAAGGCAGGGATGGACAGCATAGTACATAATAATACACAGTACAGACATACAAGGCAGGGATGGACAGCATAGTACATAATAATACACAGTACAGACATACAAGGCAGGGATGGACAGCATAGTACATAATAATACACAGTACAGACATACAAGGCAGGGATGGACAGCATAGTACATAATAATACACAGTACAGACATACAAGGCAGGGATGGACAGCATAGTACATAATAATACACAGTACAGACATACAAGGCAGGGATGGACAGCATAGTACATAATAATACACAGTACAGACATACAAGGCAGGGATGGACAGCATAGTACATAATAATACACAGTACAGACATACAAGGCAGGGATGGACAGCATAGTACATAATAATACACAGTACAGACATACAAGGCAGGGATGGACAGCATAGTACATAATAATACACAGTACAGACATACAAGGCAGGGATGGACAGCATAGTACATAATAATACACAGTACAGACATACAAGGCAGGGATGGACAGCATAGTACATAATAATACACAGTACAGACATACAAGGCAGGGATGGACAGCATAGTACATAATAATACACAGTACAGACATACAAGGCAGGGATGGACAGCATAGTACATAATAATACACAGTACAGACATACAAGGCAGGGATGGACAGCATAGTACATAATAATACACAGTACAGACATACAAGGCAGGGATGGACAGCATAGTACATAATAATACACAGTACAGACATACAAGGCAGGGATGGACAGCATAGTACATAATAATACACAGTACAGACATACAAGGCAGGGATGGACAGCATAGTACATAATAATACACAGTACAGACATACAAGGCAGGGATGGACAGCATAGTACATAATAATACACAGTACAGACATACAAGGCAGGGATGGACAGCATAGTACATAATAATACACAGTACAGACATACAAGGCAGGGATGGACAGCATAGTACATAATAATACACAGTACAGACATACAAGGCAGGGATGGACAGCATAGTACATAATAATACACAGTACAGACATACAAGGCAGGGATGGACAGCATAGTACATAATAATACACAGTACAGACATACAAGGCAGGGATGGACAGCATAGTACATAATAATACACAGTACAGACATACAAGGCAGGGATGGACAGCATAGTACATAATAATACACAGTACAGACATACAAGGCAGGGATGGACAGCATAGTACATAATAATACACAGTACAGACATACAAGGCAGGGATGGACAGCATAGTACATAATAATACACAGTACAGACATACAAGGCAGGGATGGACAGCATAGTACATAATAATACACAGTACAGACATACAAGGCAGGGATGGACAGCATAGTACATAATAATACACAGTACAGACATACAAGGCAGGGATGGACAGCATAGTACATAATAATACACAGTACAGACATACAAGGCAGGGATGGACAGCATAGTACATAATAATACACAGTACAGACATACAAGGCAGGGATGGACAGCATAGTACATAATAATACACAGTACAGACATACAAGGCAGGGATGGACAGCATAGTACATAATAATACACAGTACAGACATACAAGGCAGGGATGGACAGCATAGTACATAATAATACACAGTACAGACATACAAGGCAGGGATGGACAGCATAGTACATAATAATACACAGTACAGACATACAAGGCAGGGATGGACAGCATAGTACATAATAATACACAGTACAGACATACAAGGCAGGGATGGACAGCATAGTACATAATAATACACAGTACAGACATACAAGGCAGGGATGGACAGCATAGTACATAATAATACACAGTACAGACATACAAGGCAGGGATGGACAGCATAGTACATAATAATACACAGTACAGACATACAAGGCAGGGATGGACAGCATAGTACATAATAATACACAGTACAGACATACAAGGCAGGGATGGACAGCATAGTACATAATAATACACAGTACAGACATACAAGGCAGGGATGGACAGCATAGTACATAATAATACACAGTACAGACATACAAGGCAGGGATGGACAGCATAGTACATAATAATACACAGTACAGACATACAAGGCAGGGATGGACAGCATAGTACATAATAATACACAGTACAGACATACAAGGCAGGGATGGACAGCATAGTACATAATAATACACAGTACAGACATACAAGGCAGGGATGGACAGCATAGTACATAATAATACACAGTACAGACATACAAGGCAGGGATGGACAGCATAGTACATAATAATACACAGTACAGACATACAAGGCAGGGATGGACAGCATAGTACATAATAATACACAGTACAGACATACAAGGCAGGGATGGACAGCATAGTACATAATAATACACAGTACAGACATACAAGGCAGGGATGGACAGCATAGTACATAATAATACACAGTACAGACATACAAGGCAGGGATGGACAGCATAGTACATAATAATACACAGTACAGACATACAAGGCAGGGATGGACAGCATAGTACATAATAATACACAGTACAGACATACAAGGCAGGGATGGACAGCATAGTACATAATAATACACAGTACAGACATACAAGGCAGGGATGGACAGCATAGTACATAATAATACACAGTACAGACATACAAGGCAGGGATGGACAGCATAGTACATAATAATACACAGTACAGACATACAAGGCAGGGATGGACAGCATAGTACATAATAATACACAGTACAGACATACAAGGCAGGGATGGACAGCATAGTACATAATAATACACAGTACAGACATACAAGGCAGGGATGGACAGCATAGTACATAATAATACACAGTACAGACATACAAGGCAGGGATGGACAGCATAGTACATAATAATACACAGTACAGACATACAAGGCAGGGATGGACAGCATAGTACATAATAATACACAGTACAGACATACAAGGCAGGGATGGACAGCATAGTACATAATAATACACAGTACAGACATACAAGGCAGGGATGGACAGCATAGTACATAATAATACACAGTACAGACATACAAGGCAGGGATGGACAGCATAGTACATAATAATACACAGTACAGACATACAAGGCAGGGATGGACAGCATAGTACATAATAATACACAGTACAGACATACAAGGCAGGGATGGACAGCATAGTACATAATAATACACAGTACAGACATACAAGGCAGGGATGGACAGCATAGTACATAATAATACACAGTACAGACATACAAGGCAGGGATGGACAGCATAGTACATAATAATACACAGTACAGACATACAAGGCAGGGATGGACAGCATAGTACATAATAATACACAGTACAGACATACAAGGCAGGGATGGACAGCATAGTACATAATAATACACAGTACAGACATACAAGGCAGGGATGGACAGCATAGTACATAATAATACACAGTACAGACATACAAGGCAGGGATGGACAGCATAGTACATAATAATACACAGTACAGACATACAAGGCAGGGATGGACAGCATAGTACATAATAATACACAGTACAGACATACAAGGCAGGGATGGACAGCATAGTACATAATAATACACAGTACAGACATACAAGGCAGGGATGGACAGCATAGTACATAATAATACACAGTACAGACATACAAGGCAGGGATGGACAGCATAGTACATAATAATACACAGTACAGACATACAAGGCAGGGATGGACAGCATAGTACATAATAATACACAGTACAGACATACAAGGCAGGGATGGACAGCATAGTACATAATAATACACAGTACCGCGATTTGCGGACCCGCGATGTAAAAATTACTAAAATCACGTGATTTTGAGCTTAGTGAATCGCCTTTGGCGATTTTGAAGCTCAAAATCACGTGATTTGGGCCAAATCGAGCTTAGTGAATGAGGCCCCTAGTGTGAGAAAGCTTTCGAGCAAGTTCTAACCTGGTAGAAAAAGATAGTCAATGTAACTAGTAATTCAGACATAATTATTGGAAAAAGACTTGTACACCTGTATATTTTCCAATTAAAGGGCCGTATTCAGACTTCCGTGAAGCAATCAGAGCGCAAATATATGCACCTACGGAGCATGCCAAACCCCTTCAAATCCGACACTCCTCCTGTCTAGACCTAGGTCACGGAGACTTCCGCCCTTATAGACTAGCATTAACTTTCCGTTGCCACTTCCGCGCGTATTTGTCTTACATGCGGGCATATTTTTCTAATCGCGCCCACTTATCTTCATTTAAATGCCTTACCCCCGCCCATTTATATTTAAATTCTTAGGTGCGTATATTTCCGCTCGACTTCCGCACATATCTAGGTTGACATGTCCGTCCGCATTGCATTTTCGTCCGTCCACAATGAACATCCGCGCGGAAAGTCTACGTGAACTGTGTACAAAGAGTTACTACGCATGCGCAGTTGAAACATAGCTAAAAATACGCACGTAAGTCGCCGCTAAAACGGATCTCTGAATCCAGCCCAAAGTTCTCACTAACACAGTAGTCACTAAAGTAGCAGAAGAACGTTATAGATCATACGTAGAATGCTGGAAGACACAAAACGCTTGTCGTCATCCAGACTGCAGATATATTATAGTAATAATTAAGAGGCTATCTCCATCAGAAGGAAACCCCCAATTCATGTGGTGACGCCATTACCGGTGTCTGTGGATGAGGGCACTGAACGCCAGACCATCTCTCCAGCTTGTGGTGAAGTTCTGAATATTAACCTCCGGGTACCTGTGAACACACAGAAGGTTACGTCTCTACAAGCTCATTTCCTGGTCCACGTCTCCATGTGACACAGCCTCCATTACTCACCCCGCAGTCTTCATCTGGCACCACAGAAGGAGCGCATCCTTTGCTGACCTGGTCTCACGATTGTCCTCCGTTTCTATCTTTATAACTTGGATCTGCCAGGAGGGGAAACATTCCCATAAAGGACAAGACTCCATATCACATGTATATGGCCCTGCACTATGCTTCATTGTGAGGTTTCTTTTTATGTAGCCACCTTTTCCAATGTCCATAGAAGCTATTTCTGTGTCTGGGTGCTGGGGAATCAGTGGGTGCAAATGAACAAGCGGTCTGGGGTACATGGAGGAGACATAAATTACAGGGAAGGGGTATGGGCAGGGACATAGCTACAAATTTAAGTGCCAAGAGCAAGCTGAGAGACTGAGGACATTTATGTATGTACACAGCAATATAATTTGGTATGGAGTGTTGGACCTGTTTTTGTGGCCTATTAGGTTCTACAGATCCGCTCAGAGTAGACCAGAATGGGCTGGCAGTTGACACAGACTCATACACTCACACAGTGCCCGCACAGTGACTAGCCAGTACTGTGTCCAGGACGTTGTTATAGCCAGTACTGTGTCCAGGACGTTGTTATAGCCAGAACTGTGTCCAGGACGTTGTTATAGCCAGTACTGTGTCCAGGATGTTGTTATAGCCAGTACGGAAATTGCAATAGTTTTCCCAGCCACTTCAGAACTGGCTGGGAGCGAACGGCCCTATCGAAATAGGGCCGCTTGCAACGGGGACCCACACCCACAGATGCTGATTCATTATACTCATCATCACAATCAATGTACCTCCTCCTCATCATCATCATCACCATTATCAATTCCTCTGAGGTCTACTGACCAAGAAAGAATGAAGGAAGGGGGTTGGCTGAGCAACGAGAACTGGGAGACCATCCAAAACATGATGTCATACACTAGATCAGAGCAGACGTTTCCAGTATATTGTGTAGCTCAGTAATTCCTGTCTTTCTCTGTCTGTATGTGTGCTGTGAATGTATGGAGTGTGTAGAGTACCTGGAAACGAAGGATAATAGTCCAGACAAGGCCCAGGGTAAGCCGGTGATTTCCATCTACTATATCATGTGAGCCCACGTTCTCTAGGTGAACACGCTGCTCCTTGAGGAACTGCAAGGCCTTGTCCACATTCTCCAGAGAGTGGATTCTCATCCGGCCCCGTGTGGGTTTGGGCTAGAGACAGATACTCAATATCACTGTAGATTCTTCACTAAGGCCCTGATCTTAGAACTCACTGCATGCAGAGTTATAAAGTATAGAGATAGAAACGCACTGTTACTGTAGATAATATTATTCTTTGCATGCAGGGAGGATGCTTTGCTATTGCTTATTGCACACAGACACTGACCTGCTTTACCTTTACACTGTCATTCAGACTTGGGCTGGTAAACAATCCCCTTTCAGCTATAATACTGTTTACAGCAGATGATATTTGCCTCCCCTGTAACTGCCCTATGCACACAACTAAGAGCCTAAAGCTATGGTAGCCCTATGACATTCGTAAGTCGCTTAAGAACCTGAAAACGTGCTGAGGGAGTCGCCTTGCTACTAGTTAAACATATTTAAGAACCTAAGGAGTAGATCCAGACCTACGTCCTACACTTGTTAGCGTAGCGTATTTACGCTATCGTATGTACTATGCACTCCCCCTCCCATCGGAGGGACGGACTTTTGCTGATTAACATCCTACAAACCCTACCTTAACAAGCGTAACCGCGCACATACGTAGCGTCCTAACGGACGTAACTGTATACTGTACGATTTAAATGGCTCTCTCCGCCTCCAAAGCGTAATTGGAACGTAAATATGGCTAGCGTATTTTAGGAATGCCCCTTCGTACATAATTACAAGAGTGTTATAGACGAGTTACGTGTCATAACATCTAATGGACAGCGGCTAGCGTCAAATCGCTAGCGTACGTAGGTCAGGATCTAGCCCCTTATGCTTTCTTAAGCGTGAAGAAGGTCCATAGGAACTGCATTATAGGAGCACGTCAGGCATGAATTTTGTAAAGCTTTCCCCATATGGAGAACCACTCTTCCGAAGACACAAGAGAGATGACACTGAGAAAACATGGCATGCAGCGTCTGCCAACCTTGACCCTGTTCCTTTCCTCTGGTTCTGAAAACCACACTCCGCTTCTGAACCATTTAAATTACTGACCTGAAACCCCAGTTCACTAACCACCTGCATTACTATTATCATCCTTTGTCCATAAAGACAACACAAAAAGATTGGATATTTAATGTCACTGTAGTCACACTCACAGCTGTTGTAACCTTCATAAATTAAATTGGTATTTTGCACTAAGGCCACTAAAGCCCCCCCCCCCCTTCCATTTAAATACCTGAAACCCCAGTTCACTAACCACCTGCATTACTATTATCATCCTTTGTCCATAAAGACAACACAAAAAGATTGGATATTTAATGTCACTGTAGTCACACTCACAGCTGTTGTAACCTTCATAAATTAAATTAAACAGGAGAAAAACTGCTCATGTGCAGTATGACAACTTCCGGTCGTCCGAAGGACATGAGCGTACAGCGAGCGTATTTTGAGTGTTTTTTTCGCCCAAGGGGCGTGCGTTTTGTACGACGATACGATAGACGCTCAAGTTACTACACAGAGGCGGAGATAGCCATTTAAATTGTACAGTATGGGCGTGCTAAGCCCCGTACGACCAGCGTCCGAAAATTCGTACGGACGATGGAAAAAGTTAGGGTAGGGTATACGTCATCAGGAAGAGACCAGAGATTGTTTACACGTGCACAACACAGCCGCAGAGCGCCAACATCCAGACGTAACAGCGCAGCACTGGGACAGGACTCTGCCAGCCCAGGGACCCAGAACGGAAGGAGGCACTTTCGCACAGAGATCCAGGGAACAGCGAGCGGCACCTCCAGTACGGTGAGAGACCTACTCTTCGTCCACAGCATCTACTACACCAGTGTGAACGGCCACCAACACCAGGGACCCAGGAGGAGGCACCTTCAACCGAGGATAAGGAGACGTGAAGCGACACCAACACCACCCGTTACAACTACATGCGCGCATTCTACCACCATAGTGTGAGTAATTCTATTTGCAATCTATCAATTGTTACCAGGCATACTACACTAGGAAGCTACTCTTGTTTTTTCCATTTTTTTCTATTATTCCTCTCTCTGCATGGACATTCACCTTCGGAAGAACCATAGCTCCCTGCTTTTCCCCACCCCCTAGGATTACATGACTAGAACCTCCTATTAAGACTGTGGTTCAACACAGATTAACTTTGAACCCCATCACAGACCCAGAGGACCCATTCAGCCCCAACATAGAGACTGGGACTACCCCCTCACCCGGAACATTTTCTCATACCCCTCATACCCCTCCCCCACTCTTCCATACACCATTACGCATCCTCCCACTCAACTCCTTCATTACACCACAATATCATACAAAATACCCACAACACTCTACCTTAAGAAACAGCAGCTCGCCCCCGTTTACGTCTGAAACATGTTAAGTAGGCGGGGGGTTGTATTTTAAGTGTACAGTATGGGCGTGCTTAGCTGCGTAAATTTGTGTTGCCCATACGTACGTGTGCGTATGACTGCGGTTACGTTGGCAAAAGTTAAGGTAGGGTTTGGAAAGCGGATCTTGACAAAATACGTATGTTCAAGGGGTGTGTCTAGGGGAGCGTATAGAATTTACACACACGAAAATTGGACGAAAATTGGAGCGAATAAACGTACGGCAAACGTAGTTCTGGATCTACCCCTTTGTTCTTAAGTTTTCCCGTCAGTCCCCTTCCTTCTTAAGTCGCTACGAACCTAGAAGAAATAGGTTCATAATGGTGATTCAGAGCCTTCCTTCTCTTAAGTCCTACGTAAATTGCGTATATCAGGTTACTACACCTGCGCAGTATATCCCTTTTTAAATATAAGCACCTAACAAGCCGCAGATTCTTAAGTGTGAATCAGGTCCTCAGTTTATAGACGCAATTGCGGAATACACAATGTGCGCTGATTTGCGTGTCACACGCCTGCATCGGTCTCCTTTGAATACATGCTCCCGCCAGGAGGAAGACGGATGTTGCATGAAATGTGTTTACCGTCTAAACCAGCCCAATCAATTGCTCTTAGTATTACATTGGAGGCAATTGTGAACCTAAACTTTCTTTTTAATGAAATGAACATTGATTTTTTTTTATCCTCCTGAATCAGGGCCTCGGAGCAATTTCTTTTTGCTAGAGCGATAATCGTGCCGATTTAGCAATTATCGTGGATTGGCCGAATTATCGCTCTAGTGTGTGGTGCCGATAATTGACAGAAACGGGCGATTATCTAAAAAATTGGCTGCCGTCAGCTAATCTGATCGGCTGGTTTGAAATAAAAATTATCGGTTATCGCCAGCAAAATCATGCAGTGTGTGGGCATTGCAGATAATCGTTCTGCAGAAACCCACACACTGACAGGCTGCAGCGCTATGCCCTCTCTCCCTGTCTGGCTATACAGCACTGTACAGCCAGACAGGGAGAGAGGGCATAGCGCTGCAGCCTGTCAGTGTGTGGGCATTGCAGCACAATTATCTGCAATGCCCACACACTGCACAATTTTGCTGGCGATAACCGATAATTTTTATTGCAAACCAGCCGATCAGATTATCTGACGGCAGCCATTTTTTTTTAGATAATCGCCCGTTTCTGTCAATTATCGGCACACTAGAGCGATAATTCGGCCAATCCACGATAATTGCTAAATCGGCACGATTATCGCTCTAGTGTGTGGCCAGCTTTACTTTAGTCTGGATCCAGCCCTAAGCTAGTAACCTTTGAACCCATGGGGCCAGATTTACTAAGATGCAGCTTTGGAAAAGTGGAAATGTTGCCTAAAGCAACCAATCAGATTCTAGCTCTCACTTTCTTTTTACAGACTAGAGAATGTCAGCTAGAATCTGATTGGTTGCTATGGGCAACATCTCCACTTTTCCAAACCCACAGCTTAGTAAATATGGCCCCATGAGGGATACACCATATACGGTAAACAGGTAAAAGGAAATAGGAAGGGACTAGTATAATAATGGGCACACTCTGCATATCACACGATGAAGGGATAAGTTACAGAAGCACATCTCCCATTCACAGACTACCGGTGCTGGATTGGAGACGTACCAGTTGCTCTCCGGAGAGAACCTCTAGCAGTTTGGTAATGACATAGCCATCGCGCAGGTCACTGTACAGGTCATTCACTCGGCACGGCACTTTGGAGAGGTGAGCATTCATCCACTTGGTGAAGGTTTTCTTCTGCACGGCATCGCGTTCATCTGTGGAATACAACTTGGTGAGATTCTGGCTACTGACTCAACCCCTTTAAAAAGTACGGGCAAGTTTTATTATATAAATGACTTGCAATTGACTTCTGTGATCGGCTAGCTAATGATTTCAGGGTACATCTTTTGGGGAACTGAGGTTTAGGGGAAAGAAGCTTCAAGGCTCTGTGTGATGTATAGTAAAGGACCTGTCATGTGGACCTATCACAGAGCACAATCACCCAATAGGGCAACTTAGGCTCCTGCCTTCCTGGGGTGACTGGTCATTAGCAGGGACCTAGGGCTGTATTCAGAGATCCGTTTTTACGTGGAGTTGCGTGCGTATTTTTAGGTACTGTTTAACTGCGCCTGCATAGTAGCTTTACTTACATAAGTTACGTTGAATATACGCGCTTAGGTGCTTTAGGCACGGGCTTTTGAATCGCACTTGGGGACATACGTACGGAGCGGCGGCGTAGAAATACGTACTTGAAAATTTACAAAAGTGGGCGGGGGGGTCATTTAAATGAAGGCTTGAGGGCGTGGCTATACTGAATCGCATGCACGGAAGACATAGACGCACGGAAGTACACGCTTAAAAATCAGAGTGGTCTATGGAGGTGTAAGTCTACGATTGCACGGCGGGGGGAGGGGAGTGTCGCGGGTGTTGGTGGGTGTTGCTTTGCTACGTGCGTGCGTATAATTGCGTACTTTTTAAAAACGGATCTGTGAATACGGCCTCTAATTTTCATAATGGAAGGAAGTTGAAAGGGGCACAAAAGGAACCAAGCAATAGTCACACCAGAACAGATTCTGATTGGTTCAATGCATTAGAATGTTTGAAAAGAACAAATAGTTGGAGGTTTGGTGCAGTTAAAACAGTAACGAATCATTAAACTGCAATGGAGCATAGCAGCCATTATCTTATGCAGGCCTTGGCGGAACTGTGGCTCTCCACGTGTTGTGAAACCAATGTCGCAGCGTGCAGGAATCTACTATGCCCATGCAGGCAAAGCATGCTGGGACTTGTAGTTTTATAACATCTAGAGAGCCGCAGGTTGGCCAGGCCTGAACTAACGTAACCGCAATGACTGAAAACGACAGAAACAGCAATATGTTTGGAAGGGTCAATGAAGGCCTGTCACTGTCACATTAAATCCTACCGGCCAGAGCTTTAATCCGGGAGCACTCAAACAGTTTGCCGGAGGCTGTGGGTTCATCCCAGGCATGATCAGGCTGATCCCAGCGATTGTTGTTATTTGGCGGAGTCTGCACCTCCATATTGTCCAGCTCTGGGCTCACATTCGCCATCACCCCTGTTGGGAAGGATGAGAGGTTGAAGACTGATACAGGTGTCATACCATACATACAGTTCATAGCCAGTGAGCACTACATAACAATACATGACCAGCCCACACGATCCTTGTGGCAATAGATATCCCTGGTGATGGATAGCCCTGCTAAGCTACAATGCTGAAAAGAATAATAAAGGAAGCTGCCAGCACTGTCCAACAGAACTTGTACCAAGATCCTTATATTAGCGCTAGAAACTTAAAGCGAGTAAGAAAAGGGAAAATGAAAGGGTGAACGCATGAGCCCAGACATTGGACATGGGAGAAAGAATCCAAGATGGAAGAACTGTCCACAAAATTCAGCATTAGTGAGAAACTAGAGCATGATAATAATAACTGAGGGCAACAGTATAACAGACATTGGGCCTGATCCAGACCTATGCTCATGTGTGTAGCGTGTTTACGCCAGTACCTACGATGCGCTCCCATTGGTCGTATATACTTTTTGGCTTCTTACCCTCAGCAAAACCTACCCTAACTTTTCTGAGTGTAACCGCGGGCGTCCGTAAGCTCATTGCGTAGTTACGACACTTAGCACGCCCATACTGTACGATTTAAATGCCTCACCCTGCCCTCAGAGCGTAATTACGTATTTCGTATAGCAGGCACGCCCCCTCCAGCGTATGTACGAAGGTATTACGCTGAAGGCCCATATGCTCTGATTCACAGAGCGTAACATGAGCGTAACATCCTCCCGGCGCATGCGCAGCAAGTATGATTGGCCGTTTTTACGCTTACAACCGGCGTAAAAACGCACACCAGCGTAGGTCTGAATCAGGCCCATTGTGTACAGTGTGGATGACTGAGACCCTTAAGGTGCCCTGAAATAACATTATGTAACCACAGATTGAGGGGATACAGAGGAGATTTCAGATGATTGAAAGAGAAGGTATTTGTGGTAATAAAAGGAGCAAAGAATTACAAGCCACTAAAATTCCTATAACAATGCCCTTACCTCTCCAACGTAGATGTTTTTTAATTCTCTATTATAATCATCTTCATTATTTACACACACCCTGAAAACAAACAAAAAATGTCAACCATACAGACGCATTCTATGTGACTTCAAAGTCATCAAACGAGGAATAGCTAACAGTACTGGGGGAAATCACCATGCGCTACAGGGGATGAAAGACCACACTACACAACGTAAGCATGTTGTATGACACTATGAAGAACAAGAGAAGAGTGCTTATTGCTTATGAGCATATTGTGATATTGGGCTGGATCCAGACCTTGTTAAGTGCAGGAACTTAGTTACTCCTGGGCTAAACCATGTAGATTCCAGGTGGAGCCAAGGTAATTGTATTCTTTGCATGCAGGGATATATCTTTAAATTGCTTATTGCACACAGATACTGACCAGCTTTACTATCACACTGTTATTTAGACTTGGGATAGGAAACATCACCTCTCAACTCTAATACTGTTTTCAACAGATGAAATATGACTCCCCTGTAATCAACATGGTTTAGCCCAGGAGTAACTAATTTCATGCACTTAACTAGGTCTGGATCCAGCCCATTATGTGTAGGACAAGAATATGGTCATATGTACTTAGTAAGGGATAAGCAAACTTTGGGTACATACACTGGGATGGACTGACCATAGGCTTTAAAGAGAATTTTCCTGGTAGACTGGTGGGATCTGGTATGAAATGTCTACATGTCAAAATGTAGACAGGTCAAAATGTTAACCGTTGAGTAATACAGTAAGTTAGTATTTATTTGTAACATCTGTAAACTTAATGTACTGCAGACGGAAAAATCAGAAATGTAATAATATATATGTAATAGATAAGTAATACCAACTCAACTCAACTGTCAACATTACGACCTGTCTACAATCTGACCTGTCGACATAACAACCGGCCAGGGGCTGGTGTCACCCAGCAAGTTCCTCTTTTGTTTGTATAGAATGAAGATGTTGGGGTAGATCCAGAACTCCGCTTGCAATACGTTTACTCGCGTAGCGTATTTTCGCGTGCGTACCTTCTATACACTCCCCTTGGCACACCCCTTGAATGTACCTTTTCTGTCCGTGAT
>WWET01000026.1:1318757-1342522 GCA_011038615.1 Limnodynastes dumerilii
GACATCGCCAAAATTCCCCCTCGTCTCCTGCCGGTAACTGAGGACCACATTCGGATGCACCAGGTCCTGAAGGACTCCGGGCTGGATTACGTGGCTGTGCTGCCTCCACACATTGCAGGTAACTAGAGGCCACTGTGGCTGTTAAGCTGGGTACACACTTGTCCAATCGTCTTCAGATTCCTCTCCATACCAGACTGTTTACACAATCCTATAACAGACCTAGGTCGCAGATACAGCAGCCAATCCATAATACACATTTAACCTCTTACCTGCATCTGCTCAAATGGTCATCTCCCCGTACGCACTCTTCCAAACTTTACCAGATGGCCCTGAAAGCCGGTGCTACATGACATCAGAATCAAGAGTTGGACAAACCAGCCGCAAAAGCATACACACCTGTGAATTGGTTGGGTGATTGGTTGTCAGGTCTCATGATTTGTAAGTAGCTTTAAAAAACATTTGTCCTGACCAGGATTGGATGTACCGAGCAGGCATGTGAGTGTACACACCTGTCCAATGTCTGACCAACTGGCCAGTAGGAAGTCGGATTGGGTGGGAATTGTATAAGTGTGTACACAGCTTTACTGGACCATCAAGTGAGGTAGCCCTGAGTTCTGTACATGACTTCAACTGGCCAAACACTGGGACAATTACTGTTCCCAGCAGGCGATGGCTCAATGATCAGGACAATTTCCCACCAGGAAAAGGTCCCATTATCTACACCATACACTCTACTGCTGGGACCGATAATCAATCGGCAGCCTTTCAGTTAGCTGATTATGCCAGATCTCATGGTGGCCAGTAGAGGTAGTAGCGTTAGTCATTTGTTCTTATAGACTTGGGGTAACAGGCTGGTATAAAGGGTGGGAGCATAACATTTTGGGATGATGGACATGATTCACCCCTAAGAAGCTGACGCTTCTTGGGTGCATATAGTTGAGCACTTTACTACGTCACAGGGCTGGATCCAGGCTAAACCATGTTGATTACAGGGGAGTCATATTTCATCTGTTGCAAACAGTATTGGAGTTGAGAGGCGATGTTTCCTCTAAATAACAGTGTGATAGTAAAGCTGGTCAGTATCTGTGTGCAGTAAGCAATTCAGAGATATATCCCTGCATGCAAAGACTACAATTAACTTGACTCCCCCTGAAATCAACATGGTTTAGCCCAGGAGTTACTCATTTCAAGCCCAAAGTGACTACCAAGCTATGTAGCATTTAAGGACGGAGGACTGTATTCAGAGATCTCTCTTGCAATCGGGCTGCAAATATACACACAGACGGGAAAGTTACACCCACCAAAACCCCAGTCACTCCCCTTGCTTTCCCCGTCCTCTCGGAGACTTCCGCCTCCATAGAATGCCATTAACTATCCGCACTCGCTTCCGAGCGTATGTGTCGTCCGTGCGTATAATTGCGGCCTTAAATCTATAAGCGCGCCCACTTTCCATCATTTAAATGCCTCGCCCCGCCCACTTCTATGCAAATCCTTCCGTGCGTATATTTCCATCGGGCTTAGGTGTAGATTTATATTTCCGTCAGACTTAGGTGCACATTTTTCTACGCCCGATTCACAAGTCCGTCCCTTAGGCACCTCGGTGCGTATCCTCAACGTTAACACCGTATAAAAGTTACTACGCGTGTGCGGTTGATCCGATCCTAAAAATACGCACGGAATTTTCGTCAAAAACGGATCTCTGAATACGGTCTGGACTTTCAGTACGTGCAGTATTTTAAAACCACATAGTAAGAAGAGTTGTGCGATAGCAGCTCAGGTCATTTTTAAGAAAAGTCGGTGGGGAAAGGGATCTACATGAGCCAGGGAGGGCGCGGGGAAGGGATCTCTGCGTAGTTTCCTTCTTAAGAAGTTCCTTTACGAATAAGGAAAAAGGGGGGAGGGAACAAAAAAGTTACGTGGGAATACATGCATATCCGCACCTACTTATCTCTTTACCATCTGTGAATCAGGCCAGATATGTCTGCTGGATAGACGACCTTAATAGTGCACATATAGCTGTTTCTCTTAATGCAAACACAATAGATAAGTCAGTGAAACATTAGGTAAAGGGGCGGAACTATCATTGGTGCAACAGGTGCAATGGCACTGGGGTCCTTGCGGATACAAGGGCCCACAGTTGTCATCACTGCACTGCCAAAGCTCTCCACCAGGTTATCTGGGATATCATCGGGGACAAAACATTTTTTTTTTTTTTGCTATTTCCGCCTCTGATTAGGTCATATTTATGATCGACCTTTTATACTGTCAGTATTGAAAATAACATTTTATTAATATTGATATTTTTTTCTATTTTTATCTGCACAGCCGATAAACCCCTCACTGCAGATTACACCGTGAAAGTGGGTGAGCGCGGAGGAAACGTCATCTCCGTTCACGACCTCAGCCACTTCTTCCTGCGCTGCCTGGACACCACAGAGTATGATGGGAAGAGTGTCTCCTTGTCCCAGGACTACTCTGCTTTGTGACTGCCCCCTCTGGTGGTGGTCCAGTAACATTCCTCTGCACTCATTAAATAATTGTTACAGAACGAAGCCAGGAGCAAATGGCACTTTTATAACCACATTAATAGTTGTAATCTCTATTATAGGAAAGTTAAAGCACAAAGATGCCTGATATAAAGGCCTTATTTAGTCATGTAGCGCTAAATATGTCTTGAGGGTCATTTAAAACCTGTGACCTGTGTGAATTTTCTTGTAAATTTTCAATAAATAGAACTATGTTTTAACAACTGAGCTGGTGACTATTTCTATGGATCGAGGATTTGGGATTGTAATACAGTTCTGGATTTGGCAGCCAGTGACTCTTAAGGTGAAAATACAATTGAAATCCTGATCTCCCAGCTGTGTTTGTACTGTTGAGGCTTACTGGGACTTGTAGTGCCACAACGCTTGAAGAGTCACATGTTTCCTGTGTGTTATGTTTTAAAATGGAGCTGGTTTGTTTTTGTTAAAACAAATGTTTTTTTTCTTTTCAAAAGATTATTATTTTTACATAATACTGGCAAACATGCATTAGAAGTACAGCGATCAAAATTTCACTGCATGAGATACAGGCATAATACACTACATATTTCTTGCAGCAGATGTCAAATTAAAGAAACACACAGGAGCTGATCCAAAGTTTGGGAATAAGGACGAAACAGGTGCAAGTGTACACTGAGTGTAGTTCATTGCTCCGATTGTCTGTATTTCCACTGTGACTGTTGTGTCTCTGAAGAGGCCAACAGTGACGGATTTTTTTCATCTTAACTCTACCCATCCCCTTCCCACAGCCTAACCTTAAACCCTCCCCTAACCTTAATGTAAGTGTAAACGAGTGGCCAAGAAAATTGTACGTAAGGGCTAAATCCAGCGCTTACTATACAATTTGCATAGAAAGCCCAGCCCACCGTGCATATTCAGTACCTACGGAGGTCTAGCACACCCCATATACAGGATTACTGGACGTATGGAAACATCCGTACATCCTGCATTTCAATGCGTAGCCCAGAGTTCTGGGCATGCGCTAATGTTCGACAGCTGATTTACGCATACAAGTTTAAAGTCTGGATCCGATACACTATAATTGAGGGTTAAATTATCTAAGGTTACAGGGAAAGGATTAGAGACTTCTATTAATAATGGGGGCTAATCCTAACTGATACATAGGGAAGGATTTAATAAGCTGCGGGTTTGGAAAAGTGGAGATGTTGCCCATAGCAACCAGTCAGATTCTAGCCCTCACTTTCCTATTACATACTAGAGAATGGCAGCTGTAATCTAATTGGTTGCTATGGGCAACATCTCCACTTTTCCAAACCAGCAGCTTAGTAAATCTGGCCCAGAGTCCATTAATCTACGCTAGATTTTTTTCAAGGCTTTTTATTAATTGTTTGTGTGTAGCTTTTATTTTTTTTTGCTATGTTTTGCATCATTTAAGACCGGCACACTCCAAAGAGCGACTTTCTCCGTTGTACACGGTCCGTGTTTGTGAATGTGGCTGTAATTTTGTTCATCTGCGAAATATGCGCAATGTGGGTCAGGCCCAGTGTTGGCCACCATTTTGTTTGTAAATTGTTTTATTCAGGTCACAAAACAGTACAACAGCAATTACAATAGTACATTTAGTTAGACTGTTCACAGAGTCAAAGTGCGATATACATTCGTACCAAGCTTACACATTTAAACATGGTAAAGAACAACTATTGTAGAAAGATATACAAGTAAGTAGAGACCTGGGGGGGGGTGAGAAGAGGACAGGGGAGGGTAGTTGGGTGAGACAGCCAGAGAAGTGTGTTGCTACCTGCTGGCCACCATTTTGTGAATGGACATGTTCATGAAAACCCATCACTGGAGAGAAATTGCACCTGTAGCCACATAAATGTCATATGGTTGCATTCTGGCAGGGGTTATGATATAATTGCTCTCCCTTAACTGCTTATGACTACATTGATATGGACGACCATCAGAATCGTTTCCCCCACTAATCATCCCTTACACAGGAAAACCCACCTGCTGTCTTGCTTATAGCTTTTACAAAGAAATGTGTTTTTCAAGGTATCACAATCCTTTCTCTTTAGCCACAGACCTGTTACTTCATTATCATACAACATCCTGTGTAACAGAATACCTAAAGGTCTTCCTATGCCATGTAAGGGGGTAGGCACAATAATGTCCCTCCTATTTCTAAACTAGAGTCTATGGACCTGATTCAGAGTTGCGCATCCATGTAAAAAGCACACAGATACATAGCGGTTTTGGGCTACTGCGCATGCGTGAAAAGTTCAGGGAACTCGCACTGTTGTCGCAATTTAGTGTATCCGCGTGTATCCCAATCCGGCTTTTTAACTATGCAAAAAGGGGCATTTCAAAATCTGGGTGCAGATGTGCAACTGCGCCCGCATCCGTGCTTGGCGTAATACGCGCATCCGCCTTTATTTTTGTAAGCTGACGTCAAAATAATGATTACTCAAATCAGAACACCTGACGCAAGCCTATATACCAAAAAATTCATAGCCTATAGGTTTTTTAAATTTACACAAATTTTGAAAGAAAAAAAACAAAAAACATTTTGAACGCTCAATAGTTAGAAATGTTCGCTCACAATTATTTTAAAAGTTTCAAGTTGTGTCAGTAAAGTACTCATGTTGCATAACTTGCTATGAATAATTATGTTTACTGTATTCCAAATTCTATTCCTTTCGAATCTGCACTTTGCAGTTTTTAACAAATAAACACTTTGAAAAAGTTTTTCTCTCTATGTATAATTTCACATTCTAATGCGATTATGTGCGACGCATCCGTGTGTAGTATGCGCTTGTGCTGCGCTCCTCTGTGAATAGGTCGACGATACTTTGAACCAAAGTTTGAAAAAAAATTAAAAAAATAAAGTTGAGATTCCGACTACACATTGAAAATTAGTATATTTCACACGCGAATGCGCATCTTTGAATAGCACGTATTCAAATTGGGTATTGCGTATCTGCATTGCGCTGACACACAACTCTGAATTAGGTCCTATTTCTGTAAGTCCCATGTTGCATGCTCCTTTGAAGCTGCAATCATAACACAGACCCTCCAAACATGACCCATTCTATTAAGTACAATGTAATCCGCTCCTGAGCTTCCAACTGTCACTCACCTGGTTTAAATGAATTAACTGATATTTAAAAAACTATTTGTTACTGACAGTTGAAAACTGAGGAGCAGATATTTTGTACCTAATGGAATGGGTCATGTTGGAGGGTAAGATAACATAATAAACGGTATCCCATAACTACCAAAGTGATGTGTTTTAAAAAACTATTTGTAACTGACATAGTAACTGACAGTTGAAAACTGAGGAGCAGATATTTTGTACCTAATGGAATGGGTCATGTTGGAGGGTAAGATAACATAATAAACGGTATCCCATAACTACCAAAGTGATGTGTTATGAAAAGGAGAGATTCTTAGAGGTGATGTTTGTTAACACAGTGCACCTCTCCACTCACAACTAGGGATATATATGGTTGTTTGGAGAACCATCCAGATGTGCTAAAATGGCTGCTTCCATTGTTTTACACAAACATGTGGAACAATGGAAGCAGCCATTTTGGGGGTTACCTGATACCAGTTATTAATATTAATATATAATAAATTAGTGATGTGTGTGGTGTTTTTGTTACTGGCTCCTAGTCAATTGTGTTCTCATTTTCTCAGTGGGGTTACTTGTTGCTGGGCTGCATTTTTATGAATATTTCTATAGTTCTCAAAATGGCTGCCAACAGAGTGTAAAAAAAATGATTTAGACAAATCAGTAGTAATTTCAATAGAGGGAATAAGGCATGGAGAAGCCCATGGGACATAATATGAAACAACAATGCCTTATTGTTTACACCGTGTGACAGAAAGTGCACCATTAGTCTAATTCAGGCTAAAGCTAATATTCAGAGGTATGCATTAAGGTCTTTCCTTCAGGACTAGTGATTCAAAGGAAAAACGAATTCATACATTAGGGGGTAGATTTAATAAACTGTGTTACAGGAAAAATGGAGATGTTGGCCATAACAACCAATCAGATTTTAGCTGACATTCTCTAGTATGTAATATGAAAGGGAAAGCTAGTATCTCATTGGTTGCTATGGGCAACATCTCCCTTTTTTCTTTTCCGCAGTTTAGTAAATCTAGCCCTAGCTTTCATTTAACATTACAACCATAAAAGGACCAAATTTAATCATTCTCAAACTATGTCTAGGGGGGCTAGGCTATTGAATTTACATTTGTCTTTTTTCTTGCATACAAGGAAAATAATGTTTGGTTTTGGATGCCACATGCAAATATAAGACATTGTTACACTTTACAATTTAGAGTTGAGCTACCACCCTTCCGTCCTCCACTCTAAATCTTACATTTGCACCCCTGCAGCTGAAAAGGTGCTCATTGGTTCCTTTTCTTCTATCACTAAATGAAGCCCACTATCTGAATTAACTAAAGTATATTTTATATTACATTTGTATTCTACCTATTGTAGATAAAGCAGGTTAGTCCTCCCAGGGAAGGTAATAAGAGAGCATAATAAATATATTCTAAATAAGCTTCTATGTGTTGTCATTTATAAGAAGTAAAAATCAGAAAGTATGTCCTGTCTCCAGCCACATAGGAGTGGAACTGAGCTCTCCTGCCAAAGATTCATGGAGTCATATAATTACAGCTGCTCTGTGTTACACGCTGTACCTGATGATCACATAGTACATTTGGAGGTTGTGTCCAATTCTGCCCATACAGCACCAACTCCCTGATATTGGGAATAGAGAGAGGCACAGTGTGTATTATTAGTAAATAGATGCATTTGTCCTCTCATTATACAGGAAATGCCGTAGCTGCCTCTCCCCCCCCCTGTCCTCTGTCTCTCCCTTTCTCTTCGGCTGCCCCCACCTCTGTGCTCTGTGCTCCACCATCTCCCCCTGCTCTTTCCTCTCTGGTCCCTGTAGGATGGAATGCATTAAATCCCAAACCCCCCTTCTGATTTCTCAGCCACAGACCCTCCCTAATAATGCTCTCTAATAAATCGTGTGCTTTAATGTCACTGTCCTCTGCTGTTGACTTTTCCATTGTGGCTCCTTTGAGCCATTTACTGTTCTTAATGCTTTACCTCCACATTTCCCCTTCATCTAGTCATTATGGAAAGGAATGAGTTAAAAGCTTAAGGAAAAATTCTACTCTGAAACGTTGTTTTTCCCCAAGAGCATCAACGCCACCACAACCCTTATAATAGGGGCGTAAGGGTCGCATGACAAGACACTTGTGATTTATGGGTGACTCACTGTTACCAGTATTTATAATGGCACGCTCAGCGTGCTAGGCCTGCTGTGCTACTGTGCCATGATTTCAAACATGGCCTAGTGTCTGCTGGTGCCGAGACTTTGTTAATAAACCAGTCCTAGTGTCCACTGATGCCAAGGTCTACTTAATGCAATAAGGCCTAGTGCCCACTGATGCTAAGGTCTACTTAATGCAAGACCTAGTGCCCATTGACGCCAAGGTCTACTTAATGCAATAAGGCCTAGGGCCCACTGATGCCAAATTCTACTTAATGCAATAAAGCCTAATGCCCACTGATGCCAAGGTCTACTTAATGCAGTAAGGCCTAGTGCCCACTGATGCCAAGGTCTACTTAATGCAATAAAGGCCTAGTGCCCACTGATGCCAAGGCCTACTTAATGCAAGGCCTAGTGCCCATTGATGCCAAGGTCTACTTAATGCAATAAGGCCTAGTGCCCACTGATGCTAAGGTCTACTTAATGCAAGGCATAGTGCCCATTGATGCCAAGGTCTACTTAATGCAATAAGGCCTAGTGCCCACTGATGCCAAGGTATACTTAATGCAACAAGGCCTAGTGCCCACTGAGACCAAGGTTTACTTAATACAACAAGGCCTGTCAGATGTATCTCCAGGTGTACGGAACTAGGTTCTGTACATCTTTAGATCCGTATCGTAACATCTGGGGTGCACAAGCACGCTGCCAGGAAATCACAGATTTCCGCTAATTAAATGTTTTTTTCTGCATTTTATGAAGATTTCTAATTTTATGTTTTTTCCATATCTTTTTTTAAGCTTTATTACTTAAGCATAAGAAACCTGGGAAATAATATCCTCCCTTTGACTATAATCATATAGGGGGCCCTAAAAAATTTTGCACACACTTGTCCCATTCTGATAAGCGCTTTCTACTCACCCCAGTTTTTTGGAGGATGTAGACCCACCATTTACAGAGGGAAGCTGCAGATCTCTGTGGCGCAATTGCCTCTGAATTTCTATTTACTTCTCTGGAGACAGGTAGCAATGACTCCTGAACTTATCGCCCACCCATGCTGCCCTTCATCGTTCCTCTTCCTGTTAATAGGAGCCAGAAATACCCCAAAATCTAAAGGAAACTGTGTAGAATGCACTTTATGATTGTCCAGATAAACTCATTTTGATTTTAGTTTATATTTACCTTGCAGTTCTAGCAGCATAAAGATAAATAAACATTGCTAATCAATAAACATAGTGGCTGTGGCTGAGCAGAAGGCATGTGACATCGGTAGTACCAGTGGGCCGGAACCTATACTAAGTCACCTGACTTCCAGAGAGGTGGGGATAGCCATGCAGATTAAGGTAAGTGAGCGGTGGAAGTAAGATCCGCACTGATCTGCATTTGGAAGGATGAGAATCCGTGCTAAGATTTTAAGGCAGGAAAGTGCCAAGGTAAGTGTAAGAGTTCTGGACGCTCCGCACTTGAAAGGGAAGTGCAGGGCCAGATTAACAATGGGATAATGGGACTACAACCCCAGGCCTCCATCTGAAAATAGGCCCCACACACTGCAGATCTCACGGGCCTCCTACTGCAGTGCATTAGTATGACATCCTTCTCCAAAGCATAGTGTGGGCCCTTGATCATTTTCAGCCCCAGGCCCACATAGCTCCCGGCCTTGGGGGAGAGATGGGAGTTTACTTCCCTCTCACATGAGGATTTACAGAGCTCCGAGCATTTTCTGTATGATGATCAGATACGATATTTTTAACATTGTTCACAACAAATTGTTTAGTTCTCTACATTGATTCTGGAATGAATGGTAACCGCTGCTTTATAATTTTTAAAGTACTTAAACATATACAGTAATAGATTTATACACTTCTAAACTCATTATTATTAGTAAAACATGCTTTTTGAATAAACTAAGTTAGTTTTAGAAAGAGAAACACAAAGATTGAGTTGCACCGGTAGTAAAAGGCTAATAAGCTGAAATAAAAAAAACTGTACAACATACATTAAAACTGGGGCTTTGGTTTTTTTTTCTTTGCAATATAGGAGTATACTATTGAGATTAAATACGGGCCTCCAAACACACAGGGAAAAAACTGTTGACCATGGGCCAGATCCAGACTTAAGGTCGTTTTACATACGCAAGCATGCCCCCCACATTTCCCTCTAATACCATGTTCACACTGTCGCCCCGGCAAAATCCTGGGTTTTTTGACCCGGGTTATTGCCGGGGTACACATCAGCCCAGCTCCTTAGACCCCGTTCACACTGCAGCTTAGACCCAGGAAATTCCCGGGTCAGATCAGTTCACACTGAACGGGCCTGACCCAGGACTCTTTGGGCTCTATACTGCTTTACTATACCCTATTCTATTCTATAGTCTGTACTATTTACAACTACTCACCTCTCCTGCAAGGTCCCGGACTTCTCATTCATGCGATGCATGCGCAGGACCTCCATTTCGGCACATAGAAAATTTTAGGTCATGGCATGAAAAAACACTGCGCATGCCGGACCTGGAGTCAGCCGCGTCGCATGGACTGGTAAGTCCTGCTTTCTATTTTTTCATTTTCAGAGGAACGCCACTCGCTAACTCAGAGATGCAGGTAAGCCCTAATAGACACATTAGAGTCCGCAAGGACACGCTTTGCGCTTCCGTGCAGTATCTCTCCCTATTCTGACTCGGTGAATGAGCGGCGTCCCCTGGAGAGAAGAGCAAAAAACTAAGTCTGGCAGCTGGGGTGTCTATTAGGGTTTACCTGCATCTCTGAGTTAGCGAGTGGCGTTCCTCTGACGTTGTATGTATATATTAGTTGTCCTTCTCAGCTCATCTCTGATGTTTGACTTCCTATGTTTGGTGTATATCCTGGATGTTTGTTACATGAGCTATTGGGTCCATACTCAGAAACTGTCTATCCTTAAGATATTTTTGCCCTTCACTTGTTTTAATGATTCTTCATTAAAGAATATGTTTTAACATCACCAATGTAGTGCTGTCTCTATTTAATGCTTTATAAGTCCGCAATTCCCTTGGTGTTCTTTTGTCTCTGATATGGGAATAACCCTGCAAATGTCCCAGGTCTGATTCCCGGGTCATTAGACCCAGGTTGCAGCTGATGTGCCCTTTCACGCTGACCCCGACCAGGGTCGTCAGGGCTTGCCCAGGCAATATCCTGGGTTTTTGGCTCAGTGTGAACGGGGTATAACTTAGCTGAATTACGAGTTCAAAACCCCTGCCTTAACTTTTCCTTGCGTATCTCTGGTCATACATAAGAGCATAACCAAACCCATACTGTAGAATTTAAAAGCCTCTCTCCTCCCACAATGCTTATAATCGGCATGCATAGGGAAGTCATGCCCTAATGCATGGTAACAAATTACATATGATCAGAGTTATGATGCGTAACATCTGCCGCACATATGCACAGTGCGTTTCCACAGCCAGATTTACGCATGCAGCGTGCGTAAGTTTGATGTCGTTATTAAGTCTGGATCTGGCCGCATGGGAGGAGAGTATTGGAAGAATTATCTGGAAAAGGTGGGATGGGAGACTCCAAATCCTCTCATTCGCACTCAGCAGAAATAGTGATTCTGAAAGTAGCTTCCCTTTCATTTCTTAATTCTATTCTTGTTTTACTTTTAATTTCACACCAGCCTTGAGAACAGTTCTGAAAGAACCACGGTGGCAGCAGTTGTTAGAAATTGTCTCTCTGATTTGTGTAGCTGACATTCTTTAGTATGTAATAGGAAAGTGAGAGTTAGAATGTGACTGGTTGCTGTGGGCAACATCTCCACGTTTCCTTTTCCACTTTTTGTAAATCTAGTCCTTAGTGGGTTAGTGTGTGCCGTGTCCGACTCTAAAGTGAATACCAGATACAGAAAGAACCAACCGGCAGCCCAGTAGAGGGAGTGCATTATACAACAGTCAGCTGAGGCACATTTGGCCAGATCCCGATCTACGTTTCCTAGCGTAGCGTACTTACTATGCGCTCCCCTCAGCCAAGCGTAACTCCTGTCGGCCGTAATGGCTGCACGTACTTACGCGTCTAAGCACGCCCATACTGTACGATTTAAATGCCTCTCCCCGTCTCCGAAGCGTAATTACGGGTATTGTATGTCTGGCACGCCCCTTTGTTCGTAGTTACACTATTGAAAGGTACGTTCAACGTGTCGTAACATCTGGCGGGCGCATGCGCAGTACATGCAAAATAGCGTTTTTACGTCTCCGGCTAGCGTATGTAGTTCTGGATCTACCCCATTGTGTCATCCAAAAAAACATCCACCATCAGAACCATCAAATGATTCCCATCCCTACCAAGGAGTAGAAACTCTCCCACTGGCTGATCTGTAAATCATAATGAGAGTATATCATATGAAAGTATATGTAGATAAACATATGATTTATCAGCTGACAAGATTGTGTAATATTGTATTATAACAATGTAATATTGACTATATGTAGACTATTAAAGTGTATTAAATATGTAAATCTCCAACAACATATGTACTTACCCCCTGTGACTCTTATAATCCATCTGAATAATGGTGGTAACATTGGGCCTGATCCAGAACAACGCTTCAGATCGAATGTACGTGTGGCGGAGACGTAAAATCGCCTATTTGTAAGTACTGCGCATGCGCACCATAGAAAATACGCTCATTAGCGTAGCGTAATTGTGAACGTATGGGCCATTCACGTATTTGTCACGTAACTACTTACGTGTGGGCGAGCCAATTTTACGTGAGTCCAAAATACGTCTGAATTACGTGAAGTAGGCGGGGGGTTGTATTTAAAGTGTACAGTATGGGCGTGTTTAGCTGTGTAAATTCGTGTTGCCCATACGTACGTGTGCGTATCACTGCGGTTACGTTGGCAAAAGTTAAGGTAGGGTTTGGAAAGCGTATTTTGACAAAATACGTACGTTCAAGGGGTGTGCCTAGGGGAGTGTATAGAATATACGCACACGAAAATACGCTACGCGAATAAACGTACGGCAAATGTAGTTCTGGATCTACCCCATTGTGGTATCAGAAATGAAATTTCAATAAACTGTAAAACTTACCTTATTATCTCTACACTACTGTGAACTAAACGTCCTTTTAATGTATGTATGTATGTCTTACAGCTTCAGCTGCCAGTGAAAGGAGAAAACAGGTGAGTGAAGAGACGGGGGAAGGGGAGAGAGGGGACAAGGAAATAACAGAAAGTAATCGAATGAGAAAGGGCATTGGGGGATTTGAATTGCTTACTGCACACAGATACTGACCAGCTTTACTCTCACACCTTGGGATAGGAAACATCACCTCTCAACTCTAATACTGTTTGCAACAGATGAAATATGACTCCCCTGCTATCAACATGGTTTAGCCCAGGAGTAACTAATTTCAAAGGATTTCTGGATCCAGCCCGATGTCTTCTAAGCTGCCGAAAAGTGATGACAGTCACTTCATTGCCACAAAGCGATCTGTCTAAAGACAGATCACCGAAGCAGCAACCACCCGGTGGTTAGGATGTCACAAACATACACCGCATTCCTAGCTGAGGAGTCAACCCCTCAAACGCCCACCTGCCACTGTATAATCTCAGTGGCGTAAGGGGGTACACATGCACAGGGAAAGATCCATGCAGGGTTACCCAGGACTTACACCACTTTAAAAAAAAATATGGTGAGATGGGGGTGCAACCAACTCTAACTATGCCCCTCCTCACACCTGCAATGAAAAAAAAGAAGGGGGGAGGGGGCTTAAGTCCAGACATGGTGGTCTTCCCAGGGTTACCCAGTTTGCACCAGCTCACCCATGTGTGTGGCACATGTACCATACAGGCACTGCACACAGCAATCCATGTGTCAGCCAGCGTGGTGTGCTGTGGGGGAATAGAATGGCTAATGATGTGATCTGGTTCAACTGGATTTTCCAGATTTTTCTATCTGGCTTAGCAACCTTTTTCTCTCTGTTGTTTTGACACAGTCATTCTGAGTATGCTGACTTAATGCACCCTGACTTTCCCTCTTAAGGTCCAGGACCTGTTTTATTAAGTGGTCAATGCTCTCACATAAGACACTCTGCTAAATAAGGTTACTGACCCCATAAATATTACCCTTCTATGGGCATTTTTCTATGTATGTATGATACGCGTTCTGGAAGTTTGCAGCCATGAGTGATCAAAAGATGTGTAGATGATGGTGAAATATGGTGAAAATATGCCGCTGATTCATTTATTTTGTACACTTGGCAAATAAGATTTATTTCATAATCATAGCTGGATATTCTGGTAACGTATTATATCTGGACACCAGGTATTAACAAAGCACATTGTGTGTGCTTGTTAAGCTTGTGTGTGTATGTGTGTGCGTGTGTGTAAGCGGGGGTATGTTGTAAAATGTAATTTAATTATCCAATACCTTTTACTCAATATCCCAGCCCCCACCTATACAAGCAAACCCACTACACAGTTGATAAGGAACAGGTAAAATTAACATATGGGGGGAGGGGGGGGCATTTGGGAAAGGTTTAGTGGTCTGCTAGTGGGAATAGTTTGCTATTGTTAAATTGTTGCAACTTATTTATTACAATTACAACCTATAATTAACAGATCTGGTAGTAAAGCAGAACGAAGGATATATCATTTTTAGCCTACACCTTTCTACAATTCAAGGGCCCGATTCACAGATAAGAAGGAAATTAGTATACGCGGATTCGCTAAAATACGTAACTAAGTGGCAACTAAGAACTTAGTGCATAATGGGTTTCTGTGCAAAACATCTGGATGGCGCATGTGCAATTCACAAAAAATCGCCAAGATACGCACAAGGCATGCGTACATTTGGGTACGTTATTAAGTGCGAATCAGGTCACATGTTCTTGCTTCAGAATCGCTCTATAGGGAAGCGTGTCACGTAATGGCATGTGTGGTGTTGGTGGTGTGTGTGTGTGTGTGTGGGGGGGAAGGGGGTCATAGTGAAAACAGAGCTCATAGAGGTATTCTAAAGCATCACAGAAAGGAACATTTTGTTTTTTACTGTACATATTTGCGGAAGAGCAACAAGCCAAAGCAGATAGTTCCCGATGTGTAAAAGCTGGGCATACACTAGGATGACTATCGGTCCCAGCAGGGAGTGGGCCGATAAACGGGATGATTTCCCGCTGGGGGGGGAGCAGGGCTAGTACTATGCTGCTCTGACAGCTTTGAAGCTATTAAGCAGTCAGAGCAACATAGCACATAGATATACAGCAGCGGCTATTGCAGGCAGTAATACGGACAAGAATCAGCAGTGCGGCTTAGGCTGATCCCTGTCTGTACTACTCCTTGCAATAACCGCTGCTGTAGATCTATGTACTATGCTGCTCTGACAGCTTTAAAGTATACCTTCAAAGCAGAGCAGCTTTGAACATAGATATATGAATAGGGAGCCCTTCAGCTTGCTGACTGCATCCCTTAAAATATCGTGAGCTTGCTCCCAATTTAAATCAAACATGTTGAAAGATCAAATAATCGTAACAGAGCGTTTCTGGTGCATTTATTTGGTATTTCAAAAATTTGTCCTGGCCATTAACTACAGCAATAATTTATATAGATAATATAGATAATCGCTCTAGTGTATGACCAGCTTAAGTGATTGGTAAATGTGTAAGTGATTCTTTGGTAGAGTGGAGGCAGCTGAAGGGAGTGCAGGAACAGTAGGAACATTTTAAGAGTACATTTATTGTTTTAGAAAGTAGGAAAAACCCCCGAGAAGGAAGCAAGTGTGGTTTACAAAAGAGGTAGCAAGTATAGTGAAAGCAAAAAGCCTTTAGGAATTATAACCAAACTTAGAAAATGATGACAGAGAGGTGTATATAGCAAAGCAGGAGAAGGCCAAGAAGGTTTTCAGAGCAGCAAAGGCAAAAGCTGAGGAAAAACAATCAGTACATCAGTAGTACTGAAATTTACAAAAACACTTGATAAAGAGACAAATTATACAGTATCTTATATCCTGCAACTTACAGGATCCCAAGCAGCATGGATTCACTGGGGGAGATCATGTCAAACAAATCTTACCAACATTTTTGGACTGGGTCACTGCAGTAGTAGGTCAAGGGGTAGCTGTAGACATAGCTTATCTAGACTTCAGTAAGACTTTTGACACTGTGCCACATCACAGACTATTAAGTACGTTGGAAAACGTGGGATTAGAATCCAAGATGGTTGCATTGGCTGTGGGATAGACAGCAGAGGGTTGTAGTAAATGGAATCCATTCTGCAGAGTTCCCTGGGATTTGCACTTGAACTAGTGATAATTAATATCTTTATTGGTGACATAATACATGGTATCAAAAGAAGAGAATGGCTTTTTGCAGTGACACAAAGATACATAATAGGGTAGACACACAAGGAGGGGTAAACAAAATGACCAATGATCCCAGTAGACAGGAGAATTGGTCAAGAGTGTGAAAACTAGAGTTTAATGTAAAATATAGTATTAATGACACTTCACTATTCCATGCTTAAAGGTAGCCTAACTGTATAAAAATGCAGTAAAAAAAAGTCAGATGCTTGATTGAATAGGGAGAGGAATTAGTAGCAGAAAGAGAGAAGTAGTGATGACATTTTATAAGTTATTGGTACAGCATTACCAGGAATACTGTGTTAAGTTCTAGATGCTGTTTTTCCAAAAGAACAAAAATATACAAAGAAAAGCAACCAAAATGGTCCATGTCCTGTGTCACACAACATACAAGGACAGACTAGAGGAACTAAACATGTATAGCTTGGAGCACAGACAGGATGGGGGGTATATGATAGCAGCTTTCACATACATCAAGGGGTGTAACTAGGTAAAGGAAGACATGTAATAGAACAAAAGGACAAAAGGATATTTGTATAAATTGGAATATGCGCAATAAGATCACTTCACTGACAGGGTCATTATTAAGTGGAATAGTCTCCCATCTGAGGTGGTTGAGGCTAACACAGTAGAACAATTTAAACATGCTTGGGATAAATATATGTATGAATATTCTAAATCTAGGGTTAAATACAGTCTAGGAGCAGTATATTTAAAAAAAAAAATAAAAAAAAATTGGGCAGACCGGATGGGTCATGTTTTATGTGATGTGAGAAGTTGAAAAACATCCACTTTTGGGGTTGTCCAGATTCTGGGCCAGATTTACTAAACTGCAGGGTTTGGAAAAGTGGAGATGTAGCCCATAGCAACCAATCAGATTCTAGCTGACACTCTCTAACATGTAATAGGAAAGTGAGAGCTAGGATCTGATTGGTTGCTATGGGCATCATCTCCACTTTTCCAAACCTGTAGCTTAGTAAATCTGGCCCTCTGTCCTTTGAATCGAGCCAAACACACACACACACGATATATACACACACACGATATATATACACACACATGATATACGCACATGATATATACACACACACGATCGATATACAAACGCACACATGATATACACACACACACATGATATACACGTGTGTCAGTGGTGTAAATTCTGCCGAGGCGCCGGGGGCAGGGCATGGCAGAATGGCCCCCCTCTGGGCTAGCGCCCGGAGATCAGCGCTATCATTGCCTCCGGTACTTCTGCCACTGGTGTGTGTATGTGTGTGTGTGTGTGTCTTTCAGTCTCTGCGTTGGAAAATACAAGAGGTTACCAGGACAAATATTTCAGTCTCCAATCAGACTTTTCTTCGTTGACCAGACATAAAATAAATTGCTAGCATAAGGGTCCAATAAGCAGATCATCTTTCACCAGTCACAAAGGACCAGATCCTTGAGATCAGACACTCCTCAAAGATGTGATGACCACAGAATTCATATACTGCTAAGACATAGGGCCTGATCCGGAGCTGCACTCCCCCGACACTCCCCCTTTCCCCAGCATAGTAACACTCGCTTACGCCTGCTGAAGGCTACCTTAACTTCAGCCAGCGTAAGCGAGTGTTAATACGCTGGGACGGCAGCGTTGGTACGCTAACGCCGCCCTCCCAGCCTCATTACCCTCCCTCCCCCCGCCTACCTGCACTAACTGCAGTGTAGTAATTGAGGGGATCCCCCCTCCAGCGTTACTACGCTGCTGCTACGGACACCCCCCAATCCACGATCGGGCGTTGCCGTAGCTACGCCAGGCAACATCTGCCCCATACTCTCCAGTAAAGATGTCTATTAAAGTTCCCCAAGGATCCCATGAGGACATGGAACAACGTCAACTACAGATGGATTTTTCCAGTACGATTGAAATTCAATAAATGCTATCACTCAGTGGCCCATCTTGGATTAAAATGATAGATACAAAGGGCCAGATCCAGACTTAAGGCCATTTTATTACGCAATCGTACACGAGTTACGCACTACTAAATATAATGCATTCCTCCTGGCAATCCGCTCGTATCTTCTGATTTACGTGTTCAGAACCCTGCTTTACCTCTTCCTTGCTCATACGTATCGCCTTGTTGTACATAAGAGCCTAAACCAGGCCATACTGTACAATTTAAATGCCCTCCCCCACAATACGTATTTTCAGCTTGCATAGGGATGTCACGCCCTATCATACGGAGATACGTATATGATCAAAGTTATGATGCGTAACATCTGCCGCGTGCATGCACAGTTCATTCCCACAGCCATATTAGCTGTCGTTATTAAGTCTGAATCAGGCCCAAAGTGAAAAAAGGTTCCTTATTAGCTCTTCTTAAAGAACCTCACTCAGCCTTCAAAAAACCCGTGTGTTCTGAGATACTTGGTATCCGTTTCCTGCCCCAAATAAACAGACCTATTGGACCTGATTCTTACTTAAGAAGGAGCTTGAAAATAAGAGAGGAAAGTCACTCCTGGGCTAAACCATGTTGATTGCAGGGGGAGTCAAGTTAATTGTATTCTTTGCATGCAGGGATATAACTTTGAGTTGCTTACTGCACACAGATACTGACCAGCTTTACTATCACACTGTTATTTAGACTTGGGATAGGAAACATCACCTCTCAACTCTAATACTGTTTGCAACAGATGAAATATGACTCCCCTGCAATCAACATGGTTTAGCCCAGGAGTAACTTTTCTCTCAGGCCTGTATTCACACCTAAGAAGCTTCTGCTTCTTAGGTGTGTATATTTAGTAAATGACCCACTACACATTCGTAGTAAGTCATTTAGGCAATTTACGTTATCAGTTTGTAGATGGTATATGGTAGTTTAGTAGAAAGAAGTGACATAATGCCGCCTCAGGAGAGTGTTTAGGCAGAAGTGGGAGGGGGGTAAGGTCCGTGCTTGGTTTCCTTCTTAAGTAAGTGCCATAAGGTACCTAAAAATGGGGGGTGGGGTGGGAAACCGGAGAAGTAGGTGCGGATACATGTATATCCCCGCCCACGGATCACACACGCAAGTGTGAATCCGGTCCTTCATTTCAAGCTCCTTTTTAAGTCTGAATCAGGTCCAATGTCCCACTACAAATTCCCACATTTTGATCTAGTCTGAATGTTTACCTGGAGGAATAATCTTGGGGTCTTTGAGCTAGACAAGCACTGTTGGTGCCGAATCTACTGCTCTTTGTAAACAACATTACGGGGGAGGGGGGGTTTGAAATGATTTCATAGGTTGAGGTAAACTCTCCTTAGACCCCCTGTTGTGAGAGCTCCCCAGTTTCAGGGTTTGGATTCTGCATAACAATAGAGCAAGATACAGCTCACAAAAGACATGTTTAGCATTGAATAATAGGTACAGACACCACAAAATTAACCCTTACAAGAGAACATAAGAGTGTACAACTTAATAAAATGACACACCTGGGGAAATAAAGGACATGTTATGGGCTCTGTGGAAAAAAAGGAGTGGTGGCTGGATATGATAATCACCGCTGCTACTTGGTAGCCCATTACATTCCACCTATCTACTATATATATCCTCAGCTTTACTGTAAATGTGCATGTACGTGGTCTGCCAGCTCTGATTCCTGCGGACGGGACACGGGAGCTGAGCCATCAGATACAGTGGACGGGAGCAGAGCCCTCAGTGCCTGGTGTAGGGGTCCCCAGTGAAAGGGATGTCTTGCTGCGGTAGTGCCCAGGTGTCCTGGCGGTGTGTCCGAGGGTGAGCGGCCCCTGGGGTAAATCCCAGACACAGATTGCCTGATCCAGAATTTTGAGCCGATCTGCGCATGCGCCGGGCAGATGTTGCCCGGCGTTGCTACGGCAACTCTTGATCGTGGATCGGGCGTCCGAAGCAGCGCCGTAGGGACGCTGGAGGGGACGTCCCTCAGAGGGGGGGAGCGGAGGGGGGAGCAAAATATCCAGCGCACAATACAGAGCAAATATAAATATTTCTGAAACCTGTGGAGGTGACCTAAACTAAGATGTAGCGTCCTCACGCACAGGTGCTCCTTTGAGAAAGAAGATACTGACCTGGCAAAAAATGCGCGTTAGACTCCCGGATCCCCGTGATGCGCATCGGTGGACCCGTTACATTGGCATGCCGTTTTTTTAGAGGTTTTTTACCCCCCCTTTGTTTTGTAATTATTAGATGAGGGAGGGAGAGATAAGCCCGGCCTTCAGCCGGCGTAAGGAATGGGCCATACGCCCGCACAGGGGGAGTGCCAGGGTAAGTGAACGCCGATACGCTGTGCTTTAGTAAGCACAGCACATCGGCGTACCTCTGGATCAGGCCCAGAGAGTGGAGGGTAATAGAAAAGACATAGGGGCGGGATATACAACACAGAGGGCCTGATTCAATTAGCGTATTTTGCTGTGTAAAGCTAATTCCGCTAATTTTTGGGGGGCGAATTTTGGGGTGCGTATAAAAATTCACCCATTTTTCATACCGTATAGGACAAAAAAAGTACAGCATGTAGTTTTTCCCGTCATTGCTGCTAACTGAATCAGGCCCAGAGAGAGAGAGAGAAAGGGGTAAACCAGAGGAGAGAGAAAGAGAGAGAAGATGAGAGAGAGGAGAACCATTAAAGAACTACTTTAAATCAGTGCACAAATATGTCATTTTTATTTCCTTTGCTACTTTTTCCCCAACCATCTGTTTGTTTTTTTTTAAGTACAGAACCTGGCGTTTAGAGGATTCTCTACCATCTCACCTCGGTCTCTGTGCAGACTCCTCAGTTTTTCTGCTTCTCTGTTGCTGCCAAACTCTGTACAATGGGTCACGAAAACCCTTTAAAATGCAGAGAAATCATACAAAATACAATTTTTAAAGTTGTCAGAAAAAAAAAATGTACTTAACAAAAGTTTATTATCGTTTGTAAGATGCACCAAATAGGCACAATTTCAGCTGACACTTTATCCAACACCAATTGAGATATTTAGGACTCAATCAGGTCAGTATCTCCTGCTGTCCATTATAAGGATCTGGGATTTTGGAGTTGGTTTGTTGTCATCCTTATAATATTAGCCTTAGAAACAACGCATTGCCTAATGCTTGAACTTGGCATCAGGACCTACAATCACAGAACATACCCTAAAAGGATATTTTAGATAACTGAACAACATCAAGATGAAGTACCTGGTTCAGTGGATAATATTAAGATTGGCAATTATGAATACTGGGTCCTGTAAAGGTTCCTGAGGAAGTCTTGCTTCCTGCAAAGTGCTCTCAGGAAACGTAGGCGTAAAAAATGTGCAATACATTATACTCACTGATTATAAGCTACTGGCGGAATAGAGTAATAAGTGTCTCTCAACAGTTATCTCTAGCAGGTGGATCTGTGAAACCTGCTCATGTATAAGGGGTTACCGGCTGATCAATACGGATAGAAATTCTCATCATTGTGATATTTATGTCACACCACCATATTTCAAAGTGCTGTAGTAGTCATTTACATCATTTGCTCATGTCTGTGTATAAGGAGGAGGTGAGAGATCTGTGCCCTGAAGTCTATGTAGAAAGATAAGGAGAGAGGTCTATGTAATGCTATGTAATGTCTATGTATAAAGAAGAAAGAGAATACACCTCTCTTTGCATTGTCTGTGTATAAGTCCTTATGACTTTATATATGGAAGAAGTGTAAAGTGTCTTGAATGACTGTGTATGAGGAGGTGCAGATTTCTCCTCCTCATGAGAAACCTATGCTCTAATGTATGTGTATAAAGAGAAAGGTCTGTGTCTTAATGTTTGTCTATGAGGAGGTATGTCTAAGAGGTATGGACCTGATTCAGAGGCTGAAAATAAGAACTTAAAGTTACACCTGGGCAAAACCTTGTTGATTTCAGGGGGAGCCATGTTAATTTTATTCTATGCATGCAGGGAGAATGCTTTGCTTTTACTTATTGCACACAGATACCTGCTCAGCTTCACTTTTAAACTGCTAATTAGACTTGAGCTGGGAAACATCACCTTTTAACTATAATACTGTTGCAACAAATGAAATTTGACTCCCCTGAAATCAACATGGTTTAGCCCCGGTGTAACTTTAAGTTCTTATTTTCAGCCTCTGTACTCAGGACCGTAACTAGGGGTGTGCCATAGGGGTGTTCGCCCAGGGCACTGAGCCAAAGTTGGGCACCATTACATTCATTATTAATGTTAAACTGGTTATTAATTCAAGGTAAGGAGCACCATTTTTCCTTTTTGCCCCTAGCTGTAAAATTTCTAGCTACGGATCTGTGTGTACTTATGTCTGGGGGTAGGGGGAAAGTTTGATGTCTGTGTATAAGGAAAAGGAAAGTGGACACTTTCTCCTAGTGTCTTTGTATGTGGAAGAGGTGAGGAATCTGTGCTCTGATGTCTGTGTATAAAGAGAAAAGTCTGTGTCCTAATGTCTGTGTATAAAGAGAAAAGTCTGTGTCCTAATGTCTGTGTATAAGGCTTCATGTAGTTGAGGGAGGGCCACTCTCTTGTACAGAGATATGGCAGCTCATCCCAACCTTAATACTTTCAATCTGTTATCAATTAAAATGGAGACAGGGCGGGACTCTGCATAGTGTGGATGGAGCCCTCCACGCTGTTGGAAATAGGATGCGGTTGCAGCTCCGACAGGCCCTATTTCGACAATGATACAGCCGCGACAAGCTTAGGCGGCTGCATTAGGCTGAGGTTAGGGTTAGGCCTGCAGAAGGGAGGGTTAGGGCTGAAGTGGAAGGTTAGGGTTAGGCTGCGGGACATGGAGGGTTAAGGCTAAGGGTAGGGCTTGGACAGAACTGCTTTCCTATCAGCGGGTGACTTTTCGCAACTCTGGGAGTCGCAGCACCCTTGCTGTACAAGATGATGACTGACAATCGCCATTCAACTGCGACAGCAAAACTACAGATCCTAGTGGATCCAGATCCGTTCTGGGTATGCCGCACTTGCACTTTAAGCATTTTTGTTACGTGTGTCCTAGCTGTTATTTGTGCAGCTCTACAAAGAACATATAGTAATTTGCAACATAACTGTATGCATATAGGTAGGGGCTGAGAGGTGTACTTGAAGCAGTCTATACAGGTCTGCATGTTACAAATATATACAATATAAATATTACATATAATAATATTACAAAAAAAATAAACAAATTGTGATTTTTATTGTAAAAAAATGTTTTAAAAAATAAATGATGCTTTAGTTTAATGATGCTAATTTAATGCATGTGCAGAAATGATTTGTTCGTTAAAATAGGTCCATTTATTGATTTAAAAACCCACCTACGTTTTACACTTATACCAGCTCTGAGCTGGTGTAATATTTAGGGGGAAGGGCTTTGGGCTTCTACTTGTGTACAGAAGCCCCTTTTTTTATTTAAATATTGTACAACTCCCTGTAACGCTAGCTCGGACAGAGAGACAGATATAGGTAGGAGTTACAGTTCTGCATCTTGAGTCTGTGTAGATGGAAAGAGAAAGCAGTAAATGTCCTTATGTCCGTGTAGTAGGAGGGGTTGAGTTTGGGTACTAATGTCTGTATTTTAAGAGGGAGATAAATGTATAGAGATAGTTGGGTTTTAATAGATGCTGAGATGTTTGCATGCTGATATAAGAGAAATATTAGGAGTTTTGTGAGATATATATGTATATG
>WWET01000026.1:1357893-1392123 GCA_011038615.1 Limnodynastes dumerilii
GTAGGCTTTGGGCATGATTTATTTATTTATTTATTTATTTATTTATTTATTAACAGGTTTTTATATAGCGCCCACAGATTACGTAGCGCTTTACAATGTTACATTTACATTTACAATGTTACATTTGTCATGACCCTGACCTCACCTGAGGCTTTCGTGACTTATCTGGGGCTCAAGGGGTTAATCAAAACAGCCACCTGGTCTGTTCTCCAATGACTAATGCCCCTTCTCCCACCCCAAATATGACTTATTACCAATGAACTGCCACCACCAAGGCTATTCACAGGAGGCCTTCGGTTCTCCTTTACCCAAATCAAACACAGTTATGCTTTACCAGAATTATCATCAACCCAGAATGACCTCTTCTGTTACCCGTCAGTAGCGTTTAATAACCGAGCTGGTCTGACACGTGAATCCGTAAGAACACAGAGACATGAACTTATTAATTGATATTTAATATGATAATAATCACAATGCTTAGTTACAGAGAATAACAAAATAGACATACAATATGCAGAACAGTTTCTTATAAAATAAAAAGGTGAAAACACAGAAAGACTTACACACGAGAACTGTCTTGGCCGGGACAGACCAGAGATCAGGATCACCTCTTACGTTTGGAAGTCCCATGAAGTGAACCAAAGTTACAAATCCATACACACTTTTTAAAGGCCAAACTGCTCCTTTCCAAGTAGCCCTCACCTTTGTGACGGTTTTGACCCCCCTAACATACTGATACTTTTAGGATAGGGCCATAAACTGACCAGAGCCCTAGCTTGTTCTGCCCCACTACCTTCAAGGTGTTTCCATGAATTACCAGATCCTGGCCAAACAGAGGTCACTCTATAGTTTAATATTAAATGATACCCCTGATATTCGCTTGTATCCTGACAGGTGTCCTTTATTTTCTTTGGGCCTGATCCAGACCTGCGTTTTTGCGACGGGCGTAAACGTAAACACGAACATTTGTACTTACTGCGCATGCGTGTAGTAGATGTTATGCTCATGTTACGGTCTGAGAAACTGAGCGTATGGGGCTTGATTGTAACAGCTTAGTACATACGCTGGAGGGGGCGTGTCTGCCATACGAAATCCGTAATTACGCACCGAGGGCGGAATAAGGCATTTAAATCGTACAGTATGGGCGTGCTAAGCGTCGTAATGACGCAAGGAGCTTGCGGACGCCCGCGGTTACGCTCAGAAAAGTTAGGGTAGGTTTTGCTGAGCGTAAGAAGCCAAAAGTAAATACGACCAAGGGGAGTGCCGAGCGGAGTGCATCGGAGGTACACCGGCGTAAATACGCTGCGCACATCAGTGTTTCATGAGCGTAGGTCTGGATCAGGCCCTTTTAGTGCATATGCATCCAAACTAAAGTGAATTCCATTGCCCTTAATACTTAATGCAGTCCCTGACTGTCAGCAGTTTGTCTGAGTGGGAGTAGTGAAATTGTGAGCACACAGAAGCGCATGAGCCGGATTTACTTAAAGCGCAGTGTTTTCTGGGGGATTGTAAAAGTCGCCCTTTTGGTAATGCGACACGTATATAATCACTGCAATAACAGGATGAGATTCTGAATCCTGGTATTAAATCCAACATGAGGGCAGAGAAGAGATCAAAATGGAAACGCTTGTTCTCCATGGGGGATATGTAGATTATACAGTAAGGGCTTTCAGGGGGAGTCATATTAATTTTATTCTATGCGTGCAGGGAGAATACTTTTATATTGCTTACTGCACACAGATACTGACCAGCGTTACTATCACACTGTTATTTAGACTTGGGATAGGAAACATCACCTCTCAACTCTAGTACTGTTTGCAACACATGAAATATGACTCCCCTGCAATCACCGTGGTTTAGCCCAGGAGTAACTTTCCTCTCTTATTTTCAAACTCTGCATCAGGGCCAATGGGGGTAGATCCAGAGCTACGTTCCCTTTCCGTTTCAACGTGTAGCGTATTTATGCTATCATAATTACTATGCACTTCCCTTGGGCGTACGTACTTATGGCGTTTTACTCTTTTCAAACCCTACTTTAACTTTTCAGAGCGTAACTGTCAGCCGTAATGGCTGCACATGCTTGCGTAATTAAGCGCGCCCATACTGTACGATTTAAATGCCTCACCCCGCCTACGAAGCATAATTGCGGGTGTCGTACGGCTGGCACGCCCCTTTGTCCGTATTTACGCTCTTGATACTAGGATGGTACGTGTGTTTAGAGTTACATGCCACAACATCTGCCATGCGCATGCGCAGTACATACAAAACAGCGTTTTTACGTCTCCGGTTAGCGTAAATACGCAATCGGGCGTATCTCTGGATCTGGGCCAATGTCAGGATATAGGTCTGGATCAAGAATCAAATAAGTCAGGAAACTTTCGCAAGACTCATGTATAAGTCTCCTGACAAGCAACATTGGCGCATGTGCACACCAGATGTTACGATAACTGCGTTCCGTACGTTAGAAGTTCCAAGGAAGGGCCGACCCTTTACTTCCACATGCTGAATCCCTTAAGATAGGCTAATGAAGGGCAGGGGCGGGGAACAGCATTTCCGTACGTATTTGCGTCCGTGTCGCGAACCCCCACACGAGAGGGGAGTGACAGGGGCTTTCAGACCTCTGCGCGCACGAAAAGCGGGTGGGGGGGTCTGGATCGTGTCCCCAGTTTTAAGTGACGGGACATTCCAGAAAAGCCTAATGTAGGTCCAGATTCACATTTCCATAGTTTTCGTCTTGCGTGAATCTGGACTGTAATGTGTAAAATAGTAAATACAGCCTGTAAAATCATACCATATACCAGCACAGACCTTGATTCTGCACGCTATTTATCATCAGGTCGGCATTTTGTATTCCCGGCAGGACATATGTTGTCACTCAGTAAGTGGCATTTTACACCCAGTCTGTTAGCTGCATATGAAACAACGGTCAGAGGATGACTCGACACAGGCGATGTGGAGGAGAATTAGGCTGCGTGGGGATGGAGGGGGTTGGCATGTGGGAAGGAGCCCTGTTACAAGTCCGCCTCTGCAGACGACAGACTGACTCATCCTTGATGTCTTGTTAGGCAGAGGATGTGTCTTTGTATCCTGATCACAGTCAGCGAGGCCCCTTCTTATGTAAAACTCCATCACGATCTGTAGCATTATCATTCATTCAGTCATTCTGCTACAGGCTTTACTACTGCTTTTCTACCTATAGAGAAATTGCTTTCCAGCTCTAATTTAAAAAAAAAAAAAACAGAAAACAAGACATTGAGCTCAAACATGGTACAAATGAGAAAAAAAAACTTGTTTTGATGGGCTTATGTGATGAAAACATGGATGTCACAGGCTGTGCATACACGGTCATCCTAGAAGCCAATGCTACCTTCAGCTGGGGTTCTAGGCAGCCATGTCATTCACATTCCTTATGAAAAGGAAGCTGCACAGCTCAGGAAACGACATAGAAGGTCATATAGAAAGTACTGACGGCCAGGCCTCTTCTTTACACAGTGCCAGTGAACACATTGCAGAGTGCAAGCACTCATTCCTGCAACTGTTATTAGCTTGATGATCGTAACCGTCTTGCCTTTGCTGTTTCTAGTTATCTAGGATCGGACCAGACCTTAGCTGCCGCTGCAGTTTGAGCTACAACCGCAGCGGAGGTCCCAGCCGCATTCTAACTACCGCACAAGCGAGGGACGTAACTACAGGGGGTGCAAAGGGTACAACCATTGGGTGTGGGTCGCCGCTGAGGATGGCCCTTTTTTCGGAAGGGCCGCTTTCGAGAGCCTATTCCCGAGGACGGAGCTTGTCAGACACTTCATACAGGTAAGAGCTGTTCTTTATTTCCACTATCCCAACCCTTATACTAATTCTTACCCAAACCCTCCCCTTCCCCCGCAACCTAACTTTAAGTATCCCTTCCCCACAGTCTAACCCTGCAATATCATCATTACGAAATAGAGACAGCCGAAAGTGGCTTCTCGGCTGTCACTATTTCGAATGACAGTCATTGTAGAATTTTTTTTATGAATGAGAGACTATGCGATTCACATACTCACCCATTCATTTTCAGAAGCACCGCCGCTGGACCACCAGAGAGGTGAGTAAGAGACTTAGGGTTAGGCTGTGGGGGGAGAGGAAGACTCGTCTGTGGGCACCCTAGGTGGAAAAAAAAGTGGACGGGGTTTTTAACAGCAGGGGCCCACCAGAGATTTCCCTGTCTCCCTGGTGGGCCAGTCAGGTGCTATCCTAAGATCGCCTAAGATCACCTAGTGGTACCGCCGACCCTGCCTGCAGCCTCACCCTAAGACTTCCTTCCTCACAGCCTAACCATAAGACTTTCTTCCCCGCAGCCTAACCCTAAATCTCCCCTTCGAGGCTCCATTCCTTCCTTGCAGCCTAACCTTAAGTCTCCCCCTCTCCCATTCTTCCCCTCCACACAGCCATCCTACTAATATACATCTCCTCCCCCTGCACTAACCTGTCAGGTCATTCGGGAAGTGCAGCAGCAATTCAGCGGCAGGATTTTTGAAATGGGGCCATATTCTAAAAAACACACAATTAACAATTACCTGTTGGCTGTGTGTAAATCTAAAATGGGTGTTTGCAATGGCGAACAGAACCTGCAAATGCTATGTAGCCCAGAGGGGAGGGAATTTTTACTTAATAATATTGCAAACATACAAAGCAACTTAAACTTTAGCATTTTTTTATGCAACTTTAAAGGCACTTCACGGAGGGCAAGGTTCATTTTTTATAAAAAATATTTCCATTATATAATTATAGAAAACATAATAATGCAAACTAAATGCAAAATAAATTGCCACCCACTAATGGGGTTTCAGGCCACGCTACAATCTGACCCACCTGACAGCATCCATCCTCTGTCTCTCCATATCCCAGATCTTACCCCCTCGTACAGAATATCTCCGACCACCACATCGACAGGGACTTTCTGCTATAGCGACACCTGACACCGTGCATTCCATGTAAAGACTAACAAGGTTAACTAGTAAAAGAGTGACCAATCAAATCAAACTTCTTCCACCTCCTTTATGCCCTGTAAATCCACTTAAGGTAACAGAGCCCCGAAAGGCACGGAAGACTTAAGGCATGAGAAACTCTACGACAAACGTGTATGTTAAATGGACACTGAAGCAAGACGTTGTCCATTGTCTTCACCTCCCGTGGACATTCCTCATGTGGGCAGCTATGATCATTGGCATTTTTGTACTTCAAGTTCCCCCATAATATAGAGCTTCACATGGAAAAAGAGCCAGTTGACATCCCTAAGTTTCAGGGATATACCTTCCTCTCCAATGTCCTTCTAGAGAATTCCCCTCTCCAAGTGCCATCTATATCAAACCCAAGGACACCTAGGCTGGAAGGTACCCATGTGGAACTCTAAAGCTTTTAAGGGACGCTCCACTCATCCAGCCATTAGGGTAGGGATGTACCTATGTACGAAAACCCTTTACCCACTGAGTCTTGTCTTCAAGACAAGACCGTTAAGGTGCATGGAAAGAAAAGTGGTCAAATAGATGGGCACTGGGTTTGCCATACCCAGGCCTTCTTCCCTGCACAGTCTTTAGGTCACGGTAGGTAGGCCCAATCTATTCCCAAGAGCATTTGCAAGAAAATGGCACACACCTTGGCCCACAAAGATTCTTGATTCAAAATGTTTACCTAGCTGAATGTTTACAAAAAGACTGGAAGCAGATAAGTTGTGATAGAGTCTACCATTTCCTGAACAGACAGCCACCATCTCTTCCAGCAGTCCACCTTTACGGAAGCTTCTTCCAAACTTTCACCCCAATTTAGGAGGGCACAATTACCCTTGCCGAAGTTTACGTCTAACACATGACAGGACTGCCCTGTGGGAAAGTGTCCAGGAGGGGAAACTGCTCACCATCCTCCACTGGTTGAACACAGAGCACGAAGCTTTTGAGAATGTACGAATCACGTCAGCCACACAACTCACATGTCACATCAGACAGAATGAGGGTGACATCATCTGCGTAAGCCATCACTTTCAACAGTGTAACCCCCCTCAAAGTGCCACCTTCCACCCTTCAGATGAAGGGATCAATTGTAAACACAAGAGAGAACTCAGGGGACAACCCTGGCTGACTGCCGAATTAACCAAGAGAGTAGGACCTACCCAACCATTCACAAGAGGGAAGCTTTTCTCCATTCTGTTTAGAACGTTGACCCAATTAACCAACTGCTCTGGAGGACCATACTGTCTAAGGTACTTGTGGCTTACCTGATCAAAGGCCTTAGACTGATCCAACGCCTGATCCGATGAGGAAATCTTTTTCCACCTGCTAGGCGGGTCCGCTCACCATGTACTTGATACGCATGAAGGGTTGGATCCAGAATGCTAATCGTACAGTAAGGGTTTGGCTAAGCCCTTACATACGATGCTGTATGTCGTATGTGCCCCTTACATGTGTGGAGACATAAGGTAGGACGAAGGGCCATACACACAAAGGTGAGTACAGGTCTTGTGCACTCCCTCGCATGTACAGGATACAAGATAGCAAATTTCAGATACTGAGCTTGTCTCAAATCACATGCCTTGACCCATGTATATTCCACACCTGACCACATGCAGGAGCAGAGCAAGTGAATGCTACAGCATGCCCCAACCCTGCCCTCCCGTATTGTGCCAGGGAGAGTGCAGAGCGTGTTCCCTGACAGGAAGTGTTGTTTGTACTTAAATGAATATTCATTGTTGGGTTCTTTTCTTCGTGCCTCATGTTGATTCTTACTGCACTGAAAGTCTGTGGAGAAAATGAAGATAGCCGCAATTACACATCTCCTCCTACCCTCCCTTTTCCCATTACATATTACCCCTCCATACATATGGTACCCTCTGTCCCCCTTACATTTACACATCTCCCCCTGACCCCCTTTACATAACACATCTCTCTCCCTTGCCCCAATTCATTAAATATCCCCCTTCCTGTCTTCCTTACATTACACATCTCCTTCTACTCTCCAATTACATATTTCCCTTCCTCTATTACACATCTGCCTTTTGGTCTCTCCCCCCTAATGACATACCTGCCTTATTGTGCCCCCTCCCCAATACACTTCCCCCTCATCATTACCCCTCAATGCAGGGCTAGATTAACAATTGGGCTAATGGATCTTCAGTCCCAGGCCTCCCTCTGAAAATAGGCCCACAGACACTGACCTCTATGCCTCCCAGTGCAGTGCATAAGTATGTATGTAGACTGACATTCTCCTCCAAAGCTTACTATATAGTATGGGCTATTGATCATTTTCAGCCCCAATCCCACATGGGGGTAGATCCAGAACTAGGTTTGCCATATGTTTCCTCGCGTAGCGTATTTTCGTGTGCGTAAGTTCTATACACTCCCCTAGGCACACCCTTTGAATGTACGTATTTTGTCAAGATACGCTTTTCAAACCCTACGTTAACTTTTGCCAACGTAACCGCAGTGATCCGCTCACGTACGTATGGGCAACACGAATTTACGCAGCTAAGCACGCCCATACTGTACACTTTAAATACAAACCCCCGCCTACTTAACATAATTCAGACGTAGTTTGGACTCATGTAAAATTGGCACGCCCACGCGTAAGTATTTACGTGACACATACGTGAATTGCCTATACGTTCACAATTACGCTATGTTACTGAGCATATTTTCTATGGTGCGCATGCGCAGTACTTACCAAAAGGCGATTTTACGTCTCCGCCAAGCGTAAATTCGCTCACAAGCGTTGTTCTGGATCTGGGCCATTATCAGTAATAGCCAAAGCTTGTAAAAGATTAACTTCTCCCACTAGAGTCATTGTGATGCAAGTAAATGTAATTTACACTCACATATCACCTCCCATATGCAGTAAAAGAGAATCTCACTAGTTTAACTCAATAAGATCACATGAAGTTAGTAACATTACAGGTACAAGAAATATATAAAGAACTACATATACAGAAAGAAATGCACATTGCGAGATTATATTCTTGTGATCTTTTTATGTTTACCACAGGTTATTCCAGTCATTTTATTTCCCAGGCAGCTCCCAGTGTAGACCTCAAACTGGCCACCTGCTAATCAGTGATCAGCTGAATAAAGGGCTCTACACACATTGGGCTCTCTTTCTCTCTTTACAAAGACCCAATCACTTTATTTTGATGCGATAATAAAGCCGATAAAGATGATAAAGATGTTTGCCATTATTGCATCAAAATTATTTACAAAAACTGCTGTTTCCATGGCGATTGATGCAAACTTCGCGTGTTCCCGCCGCTCCGTTCTCAATGCAAGCTGGCAATTCAAAATATTTACATACTGTCCGAGGTGAGTTTTTTAATCCTTTCCAAGAATAAAAAGAATGTCAAGATGGCGTTCTGAAAAGAATTTTAGCGGACTCCCCCTATAACTATAATACCCTCCCCCTGTTCATGTCCCAGTAATCACACTGGCTCTGAGAGCTGTCACTCACACATCAACACATTATCTGGCAATAAAAATATAGGGCATGTCAGTGTATGGTGTTATTGTGGTGTCTGGTGGGTTTATAGCTATGTCGTACTAGGAACCACAATGAAATCACACATTGACATGCTTGATATTTTTGTTGCTGTCAGCATTAATGATGTGTGTGTGTGTGTGTGTGTGTGTGTGTGTGTGTGTGTGTGTGTGTCAGCTTGGGATTAAAAGTATAATTTTATTACAAAAAAAAAAATCACACACAAACATAGAAATATAAATTATATACATTTTGCACATGATCACCAGTAATATTCCTCATTCATGTGAACAATTCAGTGGGCAAAAAACAGAAAGTCACTTATCCAACTGATGAAGTCCCAAAAATGCGTCACTGCACATGCGCTGGAACTTCAAATCCGAGTGAGACCAATTGATTTCGGCGAAAGTCTCGCAGATCATCACGGGACCTCGCTGGAGATGTGAGTAATAGTAAATATGGAGATTGGAGTTGCCACACTAGCAGCGAGGTAAAAGAATTGAGCCTGGCTAAAGTAACTAATGATTGCTGGCCCTATTTTTAGTAAATCGAGCCCATTGTACACAGGACTGATTTGTTGGAACAGTAACTAAGTGGTTCCAGAACACAGTGACCTGCAATGTAGATGTTTCTTCCTGAGCAATGTGTTCACCGCTGTACACATCCCATGTGATCACTATACGTTACCCTGTACATGTTGTGAATCCCTGGTTAATCCACTAGGAAGCAACCATAGACACAGGTCAGACCGGGTGACAAATGAGGATACAAGCCAAAGGTCAGGGTTACTTGGAGACAGGGAAAGCTAGAAAACAGCAATGGCTTTAAAACAAGTCAATAATGGGTGGACAAAACAGCCCAACAGTCCGAAGCAATGATGTCTATGTCTGTGCTGCACTAGTTTACAGATACACAGGTAGGTAATGTGTCAGAATTAAGAAGCCAAATTGGGTTTAATCAACCTTCATGGCTACAATAGTTCAGATAATACCTGTCTTGAAAGTCCCCATTCACCTCAGTTACCACCTCTGTAATTGCAATTTATAGCTTAAGCGACTTGTCCATAATGACTTTGTCAATTCACAGGCAACCTGTGGCACATCTGTTATTGTGAAACTACTATTCCCATCATGCTTTGCCACTTATCAGCCATGGCAGTGCTGTTGAAGAACACTGAGGCTTTCCTATTCTTGCCATGTACCCTGCTCTGTAAGCCTATATAGCACCTACAGTGGCCCATTCAGGTCCATTCATCACCTTTAATCTTTAACTGTGTCTATATAAAATTTGAAGGAATCACGTTATTTACAAAAGAAAATCAAGCTTTATTAAGGTGTGTCCTAGAGATTAAAAAAAAAAAAAAATCTAAAAACAGCACCAAAAAAGTATTTAAATCCTAGATACGAATTAGACGATGTGCATATAAAACATAACTCGATTATCCTCAAAACTCGATTATCCAGACCCCTCACAAACTGGTGAAGCACCATCCAAGTCAGTCTCCAACTCACTGAGCCTGACTTAGATTTAAAAGTACATTTTGTCCGCAGCCTCCACAACAGGAGCTAACATGCACCCTATCTGATCCACAATACCGCACACAGCAGAACATGGCACCCCCCCTGCTCTCCTACATACGGATGTTGGATCCGTGCCGTGGACCCTACCCTACCTTAAATATTTTGTGCATGTGGAATATAGGATCATACATAAGGGCTAAATACAGCCCTTACTGTAAGCTTTAAAGGCTAGCCACAGAAACAAAGGGAAAAATTGCCCCAGCACACTGCCATAAACCAGTAACAAACTATACTGTTCTATCTGTAAAATAAAACACAGAAATGTAAGCTTTAAAGGCTAAAGCACACCACCATCATATCTCATATATGTATTGGGTGCGGAGGCTAATTTCCACACACAGCATCAGTGCATGCGCAGTATCTATACAGAGCTGGCTAACGTACGATGAAAACATAATTCAGCTTTCTTTCTTATCTGAGGATCAGGTCCATTGTCCTTAGACTGATGAGGAAGAGTGATGGAGACATTTACACTGAACTTCTCAAAATATAAAATGGAGATGCTGACCATAGCAACCAATCAGATTCTAGCTCTCACTTTCCTATTACATATATATTTATTAAACAGGTTTTTATATAGCACTATCAGATTATGTAGCGCTTTACAGAGAATATTTAAGATTTTATATCAGTCCCTACCCCATTGGAGCTACATTCTAAGATCCCTAACACTTGGGCTAATTTATTGAGCAGTCAATTAACCTGTCAGCATGTTTTTGGAGTGTGGGAGGAAATCCACACAGACATGGGGAGAACATACAAACTCCACACAGATAAGGCCTAGTCCAGGAATCAAACTCATGAACTGAGCGCTGTGAGACACAAGTGCTACTCACTGAGCCACCGTGCTGCCCCATTCTAGAGAATGTCAGCTAGAATCTGATTGGTTGCTATGGGCAACATCTCTATTTTTTCCTTTTGAGAAGTTTAGTAAATCTAGCCCCAATAGTCTACCATATTTTTCATACATGGGTGAGAGCAGGGAAACCCATGGTCTACTAGAGTCCTAGGGCCACATGTACTAATCTGCGGGTTTGGAAAAGTGGAGATGTTGCCCATGGCAACCAATCAGATTCTAGCTGGTATTCTCTGGCATGTAATAGTTAAATGAGATATAGAATCTGATTGGTTGCTATGGGCAACATTTCCACTTTTCCTTTCCCTGCAGCTTAGTAAATCTGGCCCCTAGATGCCTACAGGGGTACGTAACCTCAGGACTTCCACCTTTCTTATTGACTGCTGAGTTAAACCTAGGGACTGACCTAAACATCACAGACTGACATGGAACAAATAATCCTCAAGGAAACAAATGTAGAACAGATAATTAGTTCTAGGAGTAAAACCAGGGTAGCCGACTCTCCCGGAAAGTCCGGGAGATTCACAAAGTTTTTCCGGTATCCTTGGAGAGCCGGCAAACCTCCTGCAAGGGACTTCCATGAAATCACGGCCTCGAGTCCTGCCCCCCCCCCCTGTCTGGCAACACCAGTATACTAGTGTTGCTAGGGACAGGGAGGGACTTGATGACACAAATTGCATCATCAAGACCCATCCCCATCAACATTAAGCCTCAAAACGGGTAATTAACAGCTAAGGGGCGGGGCTTAATAACATGATTTGTATAAGTTGCATCGTTAAGCTCCACCCCCCGGAGTCTCACATGCCTGAGACTAGTCTGGGGCCGTCCAAGTTAAGGAATCAGGACATAAAATAACCAGTGACCTGACTTCTCAGCTGTTTCAAAGTCACTTTACAAGCACCTGTTCTAGTCTCTCAAAGAGCACAATAGATATCAGCAGAGAGCCTGCAGCTATACTATATCATGTAGTGCAACACTGATCCCTAGTAGTACCATCCTCACACAGCCACCATCAGCAGGATCTGTGCATAGTACAACTCTCATCATTCTGAAACATCTACCGTCCTCGCTGCACAAGACACACACACAGCCTGTGACTATTCTTGGCCTCTCATTGTCCAGCACAGACACAGTTATGCAGCCAGGGCTTTTTTTTTTATCATGTGACACGAGAAAGATTTACAGCTATACTACAACACACAGACCAGCAGGGAGCCTGCAGTTCTACTACTGCCCTACTTGTTCAGCACAACAGACAGTCACAGGAAATACTACTGTGTTCATTGTGTAAGACAAGAGAATAATCCTGCAGCCATAATGACCGCAGGTCTGTTCACGGCTCACAGCAATATAGTCATTAGAAATAGGGAACCTCCACTGCTATCACTCATATCAGCAAAAGGTAATACCATTTATAGATAGATAGAAAGATAGATTTTTTAACTTATTTATTTGTAAGGTGCCAAACAGTTTCCGCAGTGTATAATAAACATGCAAAATACAATGCAGTGATCTTGTGTTATCATTTATCATCAGCTGTCATCAGTCATTATGGCCCGTACTTAGAGGTGTTTAGCGATTTTTACTACTGCGCATGCGTAGTCATTTTTTAATGTGATCTACGTTATCTTTTTCTTACGTAGATTGCGTAAATGCAGTCTTTCGTGTCCCAGGACCCAACATTGTTGGCAGCGCACACATAGAAAATGCAAGTTGCTTGGGTCAATTTATAGGTTAAAGCAAACAGGTGCATGACAGGCCGGGGGTCATCTGCTAGCAACAAAAACAAAGGAAAGAAAATGCCCCAGCAACACTGCCATCACCCAATTCTGCCAGCGCCCCTGTATGCAGCAATACCCTGAACGGTTTATTCCATAGTAATCTGCTAAATCTAATCAAATTGCTACGGATATACGGATATAGGACTGTATTCACACCTAAGAAGCTGAAATGCATGCGAGTATATTACGCCATCTATATACCAGTCTTTAAAGACCGCACGGAGTAGATTAGTTAGAAGGAGGCGGCCTAATGCCGCTTCAGGGAGTGTTTAGTTAGAAGTGGGAGGGGGAGGCATTTAGATTATCCTGGGAGGACGGGTGAGTTAGGTGCGGTTCTGTCCAGGGCCGGCGCGATGCACTCCGTGGGGGGATGTGGTGCATCCAGACGCCATGTTGGATAGGCCCGCCGCTCATCCCCCTGCATCCCAGATCTATGACAACTGTGAGAGCCAGCGCCTGTCCTCAATACAGCAGCCTTAGCCTGTGCTGTAGGTAGATGCTAAGATCCAAGTGGGCTAAAGGACCTCTGCTGATGTCTAATCCATGTGACCAGTCACCTGGTCAGAGGGAGGAGTCAGTGTTTCCTTGGTTTTCCTGTCCCGGGCACAGCAGTGTGATTATAATATTGATAAAAAGAAGAGGGTGCAGATGTATTTTTTGCAGGGGGGGACAGACACACTAGCACCGGCCCTGGTTCTGTCTCACTCTTAAGCATGAATTTGGTCCATAGCCAATATCTCAACCTTTGCTGACTGTGAATTTGCTGACTTTGCTGTGAATTTTTTCAAAACCTATTTTTCTTTAACTATTGACATCAGTCAGCAGACATATAACAAGTGATACATGCAATCTGAAAAGACACAGTCAAAATCTGCCTAAACAAAACCTATTTTTAACTAGAAATCCTAAAAACTTAAGTCCATTTTTTTTTTTGTTAGATGCCAACAAACCTAACACAGTGTTCTTGGATGGTGGCAGAAAATAGGAATGCTTGGGAAAAACCCAGGCAAACAGATTCCACCCCACGCCCCTCCCCAGTAAAAGAAAAAAACGTATTCACCTGAATGAGGAAGAAAGTTAGTGGGAAAAAGAGAATAACAAAAGGAAGGAGTACTGCAAATATCGCACGATCAGTAGGTCAGCTGAAAAATATAACACGGGAAGCAAAAGTGAAATCTGGAAAAAAGAAACAAAATAAAACATCAGAAATTGCTTTCGGCACCAGATTTTGTAGAGGAAGTTTGCGCTGCACATGCTCAGTTAGGGATTGAATGCAAAGGTGCCCATGAAGATTTGTGTGATTCTTGCACAGACGCATAACTACAGGGGATGCAAGGGGTGCAGCTGCTACAGGGCAGCTGCTCTCCCCTGCACTGTAAGCAAGCTGTCAGAGGTTGACAGCTTAAAACAGCGCTTTCCACTCTATGTATGAGTATATGGTCACATAGCTGCATTGAGCTTCTGCTGTGTGCCTGTACGCTATCTGCCATACTTGCATTGCCATCCAGAGGTACCATGGCCACATTTTCTGCCTACTTGTATAGGGTTGCGGTTGCTGGTCCGAGCGGCTGTGTTTCGAACATGATAAAGCCGCCAGATGAAAGGCTGCTGTATCATTGTTGGAACAGCCCTGAAAATAGCAAATTGTTACTGGGAAAGGGAACCCATTTCCACATTGCCAATAGCAAAAGGCAGAGGCGGGCTAGGGTTAGGGCTTAAGGGGAAGGCTAACCCTAACCCGCAGCTACCTACCTACCCCCCTTACCTGCAGCCTGACCCTAACCCTCCCTTCTCCCTAACCTGACCCTAATTCTCCCTTTCTACAGCCTAACCCTAAGAACTCCCCTGTGTGGCTGTATGCTATGTGCCATACTTGCATTGCCATCCAGAGATATCATGATGGCCACATTTGCTGCCTACTTGTATAGGGATGCGGTTGCTGGTCCGAGCGGCTGTGTTTCGAACATGATAAAGCCGCCAGATGAATGGCTGCTGTATCATTGTCGGAACAGACCTGAAAATAGCAAATTGTTACTGGGAAAGGGAACCCTTTTCCACATTGCCAATAGCAAAAGGCAGCGGCGGGCTAGGGTTAGGGCTTAAGGGGAAGGCTAACCCTAACCCGCAGCTACCTACCTACCCCCCTTACCTGCAGCCTGACCCTAACCCTCCCTTCTCCCTAACCTGACCCTAATTCTCCCTTTCTACAGCCTAACCCTAAGACCTCCCTCCCCGCAACCTAACCCTAACCCTCCCTTTTCTATAGCCTAACCCTAAGACCCCCCTCCCCTTCATAACACTAAACGTCCCTGGAGAGGTTACTCACCTCTCCGGAGCTGTCATCTGTGGCAAAAATTAATGGCTGAGTATGGAACTTTCGTCTGTCTCTATTTCTAAAATCAGCTGTTCAGTCCAGGGACTCGCAACGGGCTAGGGTGAGGCTGCATGTCATGCAGGGTTAGGGTGAGGCTGCGTGTCATGGAGGGTTAGGGTGAGGCTGCATGTCATGGAGGGCTAAGGTTAAGCTATGGGGCATTGAAGGTTAAGGTTAGGCTGTGGGGCATGGACAGTTAAGATTAGGCTGCAGGGCATGGAGGATTAGGGTGAGGCTGCGGGGCACAAAGGGTTAGGCTGTGCATGAAGGGTTAGGCTGTGCGGCATTGGAAGGTTAGGACTAAGCTGCATGGCATGGAGGATAAGGGTAAGGCTGTGGGACATGGAGGGTTAGTCTGTGGGACATGGAGGGTTAGGGTTAGGCTGCGGGTCATGGAGGGTTAGGGTTAGGCTGTGCGTCATGGAGGGTTAGGGTTATCCTGTGGGACATGGAAGGTTAGGGTTAGGCTATGGGACATGGAGGGTTAGGGTTAGGCTGTGGGACATGGAGCATAAGGGTAAGGCTGTGGTTCATGGAGGGTTAGGGTTAGGCTGTGGGACATGGAGGGTTAGGGTTAGCCTGTGGGACATGGAGGGTTAGGGTTAGGCTGTGGGACATGGAGGATAAGGGTAACGCTGTTGTTCATAGAGGTTTAGGGTTAGGCTGTGGGACATGGAGGGTTAGGGTTAGGCTGTGCGTCATGGAGGGTTAGGTATAGGCTGTGGGATATGGAGGGTCAGGGTTAGGCTGTGGGATATGGAGGGTTAGGGTTAGGCTGTGGGATATGGAGGGTTAGGGTTAGGCTGTGGGATATGGAGGATAAGGGTTAGGCTGTGGGACATGGAGGGTTAGGGTTAGGCTGTGTGACATGGAGGATAAGGGTAAGGCTGTGGTTCATGGAGGGTTAGGGTTAGGCTGTGCGTCATGGAGGGTTAGGGTTAGGCTGTGTGTCATTGAGGGTAAGGTAAGCACACTGCATTCAGATTTACGTGCGCCTCTGGATCAGATCATGTGTGTGCAATCATTGTCAGGTAGTACAGTGATGAGCTGCTCCAGTGGTCTAGAATTATAGCTGACTTCAGGAACTTTGGCCAAACAGTGACGGTCAGAAGCGTATGACAAGTTACGGTAAGACCGCATATACGCAATCTACGTAAGGAAAAGATACGTAGATTCGTTAAACACGATATGTTATGTCTACATACAACCTGAAAAGCGCAGGTTGGTTAGTCTCACGTTAATTCAAAATGCATAGCAAAACAGGTGGATTGCAGGTCTGTTGTCTACAAGTATCAACCTGTGGTGTGAACATCAAGAATCCTTAAAATAAAGTGAATAGTTTAATGAGAATTCAAACAGCAGAACATCATCATCAGGTCGTCAATGTAAACAGCTCATCCCACCTGTGTATCTGCGACGTCTTTGCTGGTAAGAGAACAGGCTATGGATGACCAATCAGTAGACGGATAATCTATGGTCACGATTCATCCTTTAAACTATACAGCCTTGAGTATTTGTTTGCAACAGTAAGAGGTTCTGGTCTGTTGAGGTATATTTGGGTCTCCTTTTACCTTTGTAAGGCTTGGGCAATGCTAACCAACACGAACTGGTCATCTAAACCTTATAGTGCAGCATATATATATTTTTATTCCAGTATGACGATTTTATGTACCGTGCTCTTGTGGTCACCCAATGGATTCATGAGCATGTGACTGGTGCTCATGGCCTACTCAGTCACTAAATCTCAAACCGGTCACATATTTATGAGATCATCTGCTATCAACATAATCATGTGGACAGGGGTGTAGCTAGGGTGGGGCGCTGGCAGAACAAAGCACAGCCATGTGCTATCTCCTAGATTCCTAAACAATTAGCATTACATGTGGGATAATATTAGGGGTCTGCAATGGCACACTATATAATGTACAAGTGAGGAATATTGTGGGTCTGGGAATTACACATATACTATATGGGGGTATATTAGGGGTCTGGGAATGGCACAGGGAAGACAGGGATGTCATTAGAGGGAGAGACCGAAAGGCAGATGTGTAATAAAGAAAAGGAAATACGTAATTGGAAGGGCGAGGGTAGAAGGAGATGTGTAATGTAAGGAAGACAGGAAGGGGGATATTTAATGAATTGGGGCTAGGGAGAGAGATGTGTAATGTAAGGGGGACAGGGGGTACCATGTGTATGGAGGCAGGGCCGGATTGAGGACCATGTGGGCCTGGGGCTGAAAACTATCAAGGGCCCATACTATTTGGTATGCTTTGGAGGAGAATGTCTGTCTACATACATACTTATGCACTGCACTGGGAGGCATAGAGATTGTGGGCCTATTTTCAGATGGAGGCCTGGGCCTCCATTGTTAATCTGGCCCCTGCTTGTGCCAGTTACATTTTACCATTGAAGAACTGGGGAAAGATATACAGGTGCAATTTGTGATATATTAAACAGGACATGGATGCCGATGCTGACCACCAAATGTAACAGGATGTATACCTCACCAGTGACCAGGGCCGACACCAAAAATTTTGGAGCTCAGGACGTGGCCGTGGCGCTTCGCCCCCTCTCTTATGTCACCTGTGACGTCACATTAACAGCAGGCCAATGTACCGGGAAATCCTTCCCTGCGCATTGGCCCTTTAATGTGCAGGTCTCAGCAGCAAGTATTGGCGGAAGGATACTGCTGATACCTACTGCTGCTGTAGAGGTAGGGGAAGTATCAGCGGGCCCATCTGTCTGCGGGCCAAGACAATAGTCCCGGCTGTTGTCCCTTGATGGAGGCACTGCCATCAGATATCTGATGTCACAGGATCCAGACCGTTGACCTGTTATGTTTCCCTAGTTAACACAGGATACGACTTATCCCGATATAGCTTCTACACCATTCGGCGTCCAGAACCGCTTACTTCTGTGTATCTACTGACATGACTGCTGCACGCCACTTGACGATGTCTGGCCAGTGTCCCCCTGAACTGCTTGCTATGGTTCATGACTGCAGGGTATAGGTCACGGGACGCTGGTTCATTCAGGTCAACTGGGCAGTGGACTAGAGGTTAGCTAATCTGTAGGTCTCAGGATACAGCAGATACAATTCTTAAAAGCAGATAGATGTCTTATTGGCTTTCATAGCCCTTATAAGGACTGACACACACTAGCAATGTGCTAATGATTCAGAAGTCAGATGGAAAACCTCTTGCAACACAAGGTACAGCTCTTTTAAACTATTTTTAACACACATTGGTGGGGATGGGGGGTAAACCTGCCCCTAGCAGCACTACAAACTCCTGGGCTAAACCATGTTGATGTTTCCTATCCCAAGTCTAAATAACAGTGTGATAGTAAAGCTGGTCAGTACCTGTGTGCAGTAAGCATTTCAAGATATATCCCTGCATGCAAAGAATACAATTACCTTGACTCCCCCTGAAATCAACATGGTTTAGCCCAGGAGTAACTCATTTCAAGCACTTACTTAAGTCTGGATCCGGCCCAATGTTTACCACCAAATTTCCTCCAAACCTGAATTTAACACAATTTGAACTAAACCCAATTTACACCAATTTAGTTATTTCCTAGATACAGGATGGAGGCTAATGACCCCCTACTGTGGCTTTAGGCCAAAAGATGTTTAGGTCCGTACAACAAGAAAAGGCTTAATTAACATGAGTCTTCCTATAGGAGAACATTATCTCCTTGGCCTGGATTCAGAGCTGCACTTACACCTTTTTTAGGTGCAAGTATAGACCTAGGCAATACCATGTTGAACTGCAAGGGGAGGTAATTTTAAATTGTGAAAGCAAAATTATACTTAAGAGGTGAAATGTCTTAGCTCAACTCTGTTCCATAGATTAATCATAAAGCTATGCAGTATTTGAGTTCTCTTTGCAAATGTAATGTATTTTCCCTGCATGTTAAAGATTTAAGATTAATGAGCACCCCTTACTTTGCAAAATGGTTTAGCCGAGCTGTACACTTGCACCTGTTTTACCCTTACTCCAAAACTCTGAATCCAGGCCCTAATGTCCTACAAACCAATACATTTCCCAATACAGAATAAGTACATCTGTATAATGATATACTTTGATGCACTGTGCCATTAATGTAAATCAATTGTCTTAATAAATTATATTGACTTGCTCCAACCACACTATTTATTTTATTCTCTTATGGAAAGATTAGAAAATACCATAAGCAAGTGCTAAGTACAGCTGAGATGCAGTCGACGGTTAGAATAGCTGATTTCAGACACTGATACAGCCCACAACTGTATCGCGGCTGTATCGGTGTCTGAAATAGTATTAGTGCAGACAATTTTCTATTGGGAACAGGTATTTGTCAAATGGCTCAATTACAATAGCGGGAAGCTTAGGGTTAGGCAGCGGGACATTGAGGGTTAAGGCTGTTAGAAGGGGAAGGGTATGGTTAGGTTACAAGACAGGGATGGTTAAGGTTAAGCAGTTAGGCTGCAAGACATGGTAAGGCTAAAGGATAGGTAGGGTTAAGGTTAAGCAGTTATAAGGGGGAAGGTTAGGGTTAGGCTGCTAGAAGGGGCAGGACAGGGAGGGTTAAGGTTAGATGAAGGTGCTAGAGGATGAAGCTTACGGTAAGAGTGTGGTTAACTTTCATAATTTTTTCGAAAAATGCTCCAGGCACTGTCAGGATTGTTTCTTTATAAGGATACCTCACAATGACATCCCGGTTGCTGCTTTACTGTCGTGATGTGGTTAGTCGCGAAGAAGCCCTCCTCAACGGCGAACCACACCCAGTGATGTTATACTAAATGCTAAAAATATTGAATCGGATCCAGATTTGCATATGACATGCCACTAATGCATTCAGAAGGTGTAAGTACTCCGCGTGCAAACATGGCGGCTACGCATCATTATGCATTCCATTTCTGAATTACGCACAGTCACCAATTTTGGTAAGCAGCCCATTACATGCAGGGGCGTGTGCATAATTGTACAGTTCAGGACACAGAATTCCATACGCATGTGAGGGGAACGCGTTACCCTTGCATGTACGGAATATGGGATCACACTTAGCGTATGTTTGACTCCGCTGTGGAGACTCACGAATGATGTGCGTCCTGGATGTATGGCCAATTGTGTAAAATTACAGTCTCATACATCTGCTTACTAGCATTTTACAATACAATAAGTATTATACCTAGTAGAGTACCTAGGCAACTTCATTCTATACAGAGTGTCCTAATGCCCACCATCATACAGAAAGCTTCCTAATAACCACCATGCAATACAGATCTTAGGGCCGTATTCACATATCCATTTATACGGTGGATTGCATGCATATTTTTAGCAGAATAAATGCGCATGCGTGGTAACTTTTACCATGCAATATACGTAGTATTTATGTAAGTACTTTAGGCACATGTTTGTGAATCGCACCTAGGAACATACGTACGGAGAGGCGTGGTTTTTATCCGGACAGGAGACGTTACGTGAAAGTGGATGGGGGAAGCATTTAAATGGGCATTTGAGGGCGCGGTTAGATAAATACACACATAGAGTTAAGGGTGCCCTATGGAGGCGGAAGTCACCGAAAACCGGTCCAGCTGAGGGGAGTGTTATGGGTGTTGCCTTGCTACGTGCGTGCGTAAAAACGCGCACATAGTAAATACGGATCTGTAAATCCAATCCTTAATGGCCATCACTAAATACAGAGAATTCTAGTGAACACAACAAATACAGAGAGCTTCCTAGTGACCACCATTCTATACAGAGAGCTTCCTAGTCACCACCATTCTATACAGAGAGCTTCCTAGTCACCACCATTCTATACAGAGAGCTTCCTAGTAACCACCATTCTATACAGACAGCTTCCTAGTCACCACCATTCTATACAGACAGCTTCCTAGTCACCACCATTCTATACAGAGAGCTTCCTAGTGACCACCATTCTATACAGAGAGCTTCCTAGTGACCACCATTCTATACAGAGAGCTTCCTAGTGACCACCATTCTATACAGAGAGCTTCCTAGTGACCACCATTCTATACAGAGAGCTTCCTAGTGACCACCTTTCTATACAGAGAGCTTCCTAGTGACCACCTTTCTATACAGAGAGTACCCTAACGACTATAAACCAACACAGACAGTTTACTAGTGACCACCACCTAGAACAGAGAGCATCCTAGTTACCTCCAATCTATACAGAAAGCATCCTAGTGACCAGTGCCAACTACACATAGTGGACCGTGTTCAGACTTCCGTCGGCGATCGGGCCGCAAATATATGCAACTAAGTGGCAGGTCGGAGCAGGTCACTCCCCTCGCAACCTTCGGTCGGACCTAAACTTACACCTGCATTGACTTGCCCTATCTGGCTGCACTCGCTTCCAGCCTTATGTGTATTAGTTGCGTATATTACCAGCCCTAACTCTGTAAGCGCGCCCACTTTCCCTCATCTAAATGCCCCCCCGTCCATTTCTATGCAAATCCTTAGGTCCGTATATTTCTGCCGCACTTATCGTCGCATTAGTCTCCGCCCGATTTACAAGTCCGTCCCTTAGCCATTTCTGACCTTAACTTCAACGTAGACGGCGTATCACTAATACTAAGCATGCGCAGTTGATGCAAAATAGATCCAATCCTAAAAATACGCACGGAACTTTCGTTAGAAACGGATCTCTGAATACGGCCCAGTATCCTTATGATTTTCACCCAATACAAAGAGCACCCTAGTAACCACCAGCACCAAGTACAACAGAGAGCATCCTAGTGACCTCCATTCTATACAGAAATCTTTGTGACCACCATCCATTAATGTGTACGAGCCGGATCCAGATTTAATAAAGATAGACCACTTACGCACGCAACGTGCGTGCGCCCTTCAGATGTTACGTTAGTATTACAAGTGTTACGAGGTTTCCCCCACTTACGAGCGAACGGACCGCTGATACCCAAGTGTAACTTAAAGCTGCCTTATGGCATCGTCAGTCACACTTGATCCAAACAAAAGAGGGGATTGACAGGAGGAGTTCACTCCCCTCTCTCGTTCGGACAGATGGACTCCCACACGCACGGAAAGCGCACAGGAGTCTGGATCCTGTCCTACGTCTTTGATCTGTTTAAATAAAAGAAGAAGAAATCTCCCTGTAACCGCCAATCCATCCCTGTGCGCATGCATTGTAAAGCCGCCTGTCTGCATAGGAGCAGGGTGGTCCTCTGTGTGGACAGGTGCCAAATTTGTGCCCGCCTGCTGCATCCTTGACACATGTGCAATGCAGTCGCAATTCTACGCATGCACCAGTTGCAGGTGCTGCAACCCCCTTTTCCCCCTCACCTAAATGCAGACTTGACAGCACCCTTGTTGCAAAGAAAATTAATGTTTTAGGCTACCTTCCTACACCAGGTATCTATGCAGAAATAATGCCCCTTTCAGCTTCACACATCTAATTGCCTCATGCTATACCTGTACAGCACCAGACATGTATGTGGTTACACGGTTTCCATATTACAAACTATGCAGCCATGTTGTGTAGAGAGCTACCGTGACGGATAGCCTTATTTATTGCCTCTGAAGGAGACGGGGGCCCCTACTGAGCTGTTACCCTGACAACGCATCCCGGACCGTCCATGTCAGTCTCAGTAGGCCCCGCCCCCGGCACCCATCGTGACGTGTCCACGTGAATCACCCCCCTCACATCTCCAGCCCACGCCCGCTTAGTCACTCAGAAGCAGAAAGAAAGGGGGCGGGAGCGGCACGCGCCGTTCGTAACACGCCTTGGCGAACTCATTGGCGCATCCTGCCGTCGTGCAGCCAATGGGGAGGTCCGATGGGCGTGGCTCCAGGAGGCAACGCTCCAGCAGACTGAGCATCGAAGCATTCAGTGACAGCTCTACGGCGAGAGCAGCTGTGTGCTGCCGAGGCTCTGTGCAGGGGGTGGGATGCTGCGTTTTGATAGGTCGTTGATCGCCGTGCAAAGGACTCTGATTGGCTGCTGAGCAGCTGGGCAGGTATGTGCGTAGGCGGAGGGAGGGTAATGGCGGACGATGGTTAGGGAGAGGGAGGGGGTAAAAGGGTCTCTATCCGGAGTTTGTGGGTCTCTGTGCTGTTATACCAACTCCATTACCTGAGATGGGAAAATATCAGCCCATTGTAGGGGCTGTTTTTCTGTATAGCTCTTGGTGACAGGTCCCCCATCTATATAAATAATGATAGTTCTTCAGGCACCCACTTGGACAGGATCCATATCTGTGTAACTCGCAGTAGACCCTGATTTCTGTCACTTCCCTTAGGTTTGAGGAGGACAAATGTGACAAAAACACCACTAAAGTCCATCGAATTACATATTTTATAGGCATAATATGAGGGTTCTAGGTACTTTAATGTCAGAAATCCACTTCTAAGCCCACTGCTGAATTTTATTGGGGACACCATTGGGATGATCTTTGTCATCCATAGAAATTTCTGTAGGTAGCAGGTCACATCCAATGCCAGATAATTAAATATGGATGTATGACTTGAAACTTAATTTTGTTTACTAAACCTATATAGCTGATAGTTTCTTGGGGACAATCTCCTCATTTGGGTGTAGTGGGCATCCTATTACTAGATGTAGATGGTAATTGCAGGGTGTCCCTTTCTGGGACTATAAGTCCTAGAAGAATTCCTGCCTGATTCTCTATGTGAAACATTTTGTAGTGGGTTATGAAAGTATTAGACAGCATTTGGCAATATCTTTTTATTCTGCTAATTTGTATATAATGTGTCTGTTTCTGCGCTCAGTTCTGTGCACACTCTGTGTACTAAGAATTCCAGTAAACGAAACTGCTCTTATTCTTGTTCAGGCTTCTGGAGATGAATAACCAGCGGAGGAGGCGGTGTGGGGCAGTCATTCTGGTTAGGTAGTGGGAGATACTGCCTGCTGCTGGTGGAGCCGTCTATTAGCAGGATGTTATATAGAATATACCTGTAGTCCATGTGTTGTTGATTATCATGTGTAACCATTACCCATAGTGTGCTGTAATAACACAGAACTCTATTTAGCTCCTTTTATCCAAGAAGTCTTTGTCAATTTTACTGTGGGTGACATAGGTTTTGTGTAAATTCTAGTTCTCTATAGTCATTTCATTAAACTATTGAAATATATGTCGTTTATTTTTAATGCTTCAGTTACTTTGTAATAGCCTATTACCAGCAATTCAGAAAACCTATAGTTCAGGTAATTCTGACTAGAGTTTATTTGGGGTAAGAAAAAAAACTTGGTAATTCATTTTCAAATCTCAGATATGATCTATATTATTAAAAGTACATTTTTGTATGAGAGAGGCACTTGTACCTACCTAAAGTTAAAATTTGATGCAATTGTCTTACAGTTATGCTCCCAGTTCATTATATGTGCCACAGTAGTACCCTTAGACCCATTATTGTGCCTCACGTATACACCTGGCTGAGTATTGCAGAGCATTGCAATAGGAAAGACCTGATTATTACTAACCTTATGCAGTAGGATTTCACTGTCCTGAATATTCTGCAATCCACTGAACCGTCCCAGAGAATAAGGGATGGTTAGGTGGATTGCAGAATCAATTGGGTTTGAACTTCTCGATTATCTGGATTTTGTCTGCATTGAGTAAATTGTTGAGTGTACAGGCCATACACTGCATGAGAGGCGTGCAGGACTGTTCTCTATTGGTGTATGGCAAGTTTAAGACAGGCAAGATCTCCAATCAGAACTGAAGAAATGAAAGCTTGGAGTCATCATAATACAGCTCCAAACCCATAAGTAAAGGAAAATATGAAATGTTCATCTTGTAACACTTTAGTGTATAATTATAAATAGATTACTTTGGTGACATCTATTTTTTTTTTTAAACACACGTTTAAGGTAGCCATGTATTTAATTAGGAGTTTCTTCAGGTTGCCCAAACTAGATTAACAGTCCCATATTCCATTTATTCATCATTGCTGTCAGGGGGTCACCATCTTAATGTATTGTCGTTGTGTTGCATTGTTTAGAGAAATGCTGTTTAGCTCTGTTTGATCTTTTGCATTATGAGTATGGTATTGGATGGATGTTCTATGAACTATCACTTTCTAGTTGCTGGAAGACTTTGTAATGTTTGCAATTGATACTGTCGTCAGGGATATGTATATATTTCTTCATGTTATTTACTATAGAGAAAACGAAAGATAATTGAGTGAGTTACAGTAGCAGACATGCACGCTGGGCTGGAGTGTTTTGTAATGTGTAGACCTCATATAAAGTAACTGAATGCTTATTACATGATCTGACCCCATTACCTCGCAGTTTGTGGTGGATCACACAAAATCTTTGAGATATAGGTCCGAATTCAGATACGTAGTTTTCGTCTCACGTATGTTGTTTTCAGAATTGAGCTGCTACGCATACGTAGTAGCTTATTTACTCTATCTACATACCATTTCTGTACGTAGATCACGTAAGCACGGTCTTTAGACTGCGCTTACGAAATCTACGTACAGAAATGGTATGTAGATAGCATAAATAAGCAACTACACATGTAGCACCTCAATTCTTAAAACAACGTACGTTTTTCTCCACTTGGATTGTGGTTCTTTTTAATCCATTTTTAGCTCATGTATATTTTTATTTTGTTTTGTAGACCCATGTTGGCCAAAGGGATCAAGCGTAAATATTCGGAGGTGGAGGGAGAGATGGGTGGTGGTCCTGGAACAGGGGTAGAACCCCGAAGCCAGAGCTCTCTGCCAGCAGTGCAGTCTCACTGCTTGATGAACATATCTCTCGTGAAGCTTCACCGTAGCCTGCATCATGTGGAGCCCAACTTAAGGCATCTCGTCCTGGTGGCCAACACCTTGCGTCGCCTTCAGGATAACATGCAGACCGAAACTAGTGCTCCTGGGTCTTTGAAGCCTACGGAAGATGGCTTTAGGAAGGACAGTTCCCAAACATTTGTCAACGAGAGCAGAAAAACAGCTCTGGAAATGCCGGGAGAAGATACTCTGCTCTCCAGCATGGATGCATCTTTATACTCTTCCATTTCTACCATCCTTGAAGATTTAAACAATTTCGAGGGCTTGAGCTGCTCTCCACTCCCACAGACAGAAGACGATCAGCTTTGCTATCCAAAAGAAATTATTAGGGACGGGAACCGAGAAGAAGCTAGTAAATTGACGTCAACGCCCAGCCTCTTAAATTCTTCGACCTACCTCCTCGGTGACAACCTAGAGGACATTTTTGAAGACATTGACACTTCTATGTATGATAGTGACCCATGGTCAAGCAGCAACCTTTTAAACTTCAAAACATTATCTAATATGAATGATATAGAGGAGAAGGGATTTTCAGATGCACAGGATTCCATGCTGGAACTTAGTGACTTAGATTACCTGATGGATGTTCTGGTGGGAACCCAAAACTGCTGATAATCCCAGGCAGATTTTTATGGACGCATTGATGTATCTTGTAACAAGACACTATTGTAAATAACGCGTGGACTTTATTTTAATTTATTTTGAACAGTTTAACTCAACAACGGTTGTAATTCAGGGTGAGAAGAGGGCATTATTCTCAGTGTGACATGCCAGATACAATCCCGATAAAGTGTTAATTGCAGATGACAACTCTCAAATTTACCACAGCTAATGGTCTGAAGAACAAAGTTGACCAAAAGTTAATGAATGATGCACATGTTCCTAGCTATGTTGTATGAATTCGGTGTCATATGCCAAATGAATTCAATCTATCTTATAAATATAAGTGATTAATTTAAAAAAATATTTGAAACTTTCAACTGGTGTGTGAACAAGTTCTTAAATAATTTTGTAAATCTTGCTTTACAAAGATAATTTTGTCTGAAAACACAAGGAAGCCATTGGGACAATTGACCCAGCACATTAAAATGTATATAAAACATATATATATAGATCTATATTTTTTAAGATAACTAATATAAGCTTAAATGCCTTAATCATTCTAAGTTTCTATCTATATTTCCTTAAATTTTCTCAACAAAATGGTGTTGGTGTGTTTATCTTTTTATTAAATGGTTATGTACAAAGATAGGCAAGATATTTATTTATATTAATCTCTGGAGACTAACCAAAATGAAACTATTATGTTTTTAAAAGTCAAAATTCATAATTTAAAAATTGTAGCAATGAAGCAATATTTGTATCCTATACAAAACTGATTTGATGAAGTGGTATTAGATGCAATTCTATACCCGTCATCTGTCACTTTCATTCAGGGAAAATATTTCCAAATTTAATGGTGGTTTCCTTTGGTCCTTTTCTGGAACAGCCAACAACGACTAAGTTAAGTTAAAGATCAATGCTGTTACCTCACCTTAATATTTATTTGCAAAATGTACCTAATTTACCAGTGTTGTGTTTTTACGCTATGTTTCTTTATTTGACATAGGGGATTCCATGCTGTTTTTGTCATCATTTCAGTGGTAATTTTTTTTTTTTTTTTTTTTGAAGGTCTGGTAATACTATTTATTGACATTTTGTGGTCATTCAAAGTTGATTTGATTAATTTTAACACTTGGATTGTCCGTATTATTTATCCTTTGTGAATATTTATGATTGAAATAAAGCAGATTTTCTTAACTGAATGTTCTGGTTTTATTTGCTTGGTCTTTGCCGTAAATTAAACGTATCAGACTTTTGCACAAATCCGATATGTTCTAATAGCAGTCTAAAACCACTCCTTCTTTTTATGCTGCCATTTACTTTCATCCGTAGGGAACAAAACTTTAGTGGCTTTTGTTTGATCAAAAATAAGTGATTGGTTGTGAGCAGTGACATCATCAATATGCTGCGGATGTTCACAACCAATCACTGACCAGGAGCAGTAGCACAATGTGAGATAGAGGGTGAGGAATACATTTTAAAAGCAGACTTTACAGTAGTCGCTATGTATTGAGAGAGAGAGATCACGGGACCTGATTCAGAGATAAGAGTGAGTTAGGTGCAAGCAGATCCGCACCTAACTCAGTCTTCCAGCCCCCCGACCCGCCCCCGTTTTTAGGTACCTTATCTCTCCGTGCAATGTCCGTACGGACATTTCACCTCCCCAGCTAATCTAAAGCCCTCCCTCCTCCCACTTCTGTCTCAAAACGCCCCGGGGCAGCATTACGTTGCCTCTTTTTACGGAAATCGCTGTGTAAGACCGCACCTATGCTATCTACTTGCCAATTGGCTATGGAGATAGCGTAAATTACCTACTACGCATGCGCAGTAGGTAATTTCGGCCACATACACACTTAAGAAGTCGCAGCTTCTTAAGTGTGAATCAGGCCTTCAGATTTTTGGATTGAATATATAAATTAATTGCAAGCATTATAACCCTTTCTGATAAAACTGCAAGGGGCTGTCTGTCAACATTTAACTTTGGGGCACGGCTTGGTCTGGTAAAAAACAACCAAACAAATTATTGCACATGGCAAAGGCAGTTCAAAAATGACCCCCCGTAATCACCATGATACCATTGGACCGGATCCAGACTTCCGAGAAGAAGACGTTTTCCGAGCACTGGAACCCGTTAGGAATGCGAACGCTTGACCTAAACTTAAGACTTTTCAGCCAGATGTCCGATCCGTTCACTCTTAATATGTTAAGAGTTAAGGTAGGGTCCTACAGTTGGAAGTCTCTGAGAGTGGTTTTCCAAGAGCTCACACTGATGCGGGGATCAGTTATTTTAGTTTTTGGTCCTTATTTTCATAGAACTAGTGTATTATGTGAGTGAGATGTTCCAAACCTGCGAGCATTAAAATGCTGACTTCAAGAGGAGAGGGCCAGGACAGAGAGGAGGAGAGGGCAGGAGAGAACATGGGGGGAGGTGGAGGGATAGGGCAGAGTGGTGGAGAGAACATGGAGAGGGGGGGATAGGGCAGAGTGGAGGAGAGAATGTGGACGGAGGGGTGGGCAGTATGTGTTTGTGTATTTTTTTGGGAGTCTACCAGAATTCAGGCATTTCTCCAGGTATCTCGGGAGAGCAGGCAATTCTTCTGCAGTGGGTTTGAGGCTGTGAATTTATGCATATCATGGCCTCAAGCTCTGTCCCCTGTATATCTATACTATGAATCCTAGTGTTACTGTGGGGCTTGTTGCATCATCAAGCCCCTCTTCCATCTCTAGTAACACTATGAAAAGTTGCATTGATGGACAGGGGGTGGGGGATTTGGGACAGAATTTGCATAAAGTGTGTCATCAAATTCCCATCCCCCGGCATTTATCTCGTCCCTCCGAGATCTCCTGCAGGAAAGAAATAGAAAGTCGGCAATCCTTGTATTAGTGATGAAATAGAGATCTTGCTAGTGACCTTAGTAGACCCATATGAAGGTCAAACACAGTACTCCGGAGAAGACCAGCACAAACCACTGATCACATGTCTATCTTGCTTACACATGTAGGCAGGAATTGGGGAGGTTCACTTTTCTTCATACAGGCTGTACATATAGGTGTACATGGAGGTCTGATATATAGATTGATGGTGCATGAACGTGGGTTATGATGTCTGAAGCACAAAGAGACCAGTGTTTGCTCCCTCTGACACTTTTATATGTGGGAGTTTTGCACGTCAGATTTGTGAATTGGAAGACGGGGTTAATGAGGATTTGATGTTTGTGAGGAATAGTTTTGTTGATCACAAACAGGTGGTTGGGTAGATTTGATTGCATAGAATTAGGGCGTTTGGTCAGATAGTGACACTTATGTAATTAGTGTCTACAACAGCAGCAGGAAGTATGTAATATACACATGAAAAAACATTAAACCTATCATGCGTGAAGTGTGTACCCCCCAACCACGCCACTGCACCCATGAAAGAGACAACTCCTAACAACAGACACTTCTTTGTGGGTAAAAATTTTAATTCATTAATTACATTTAATTATTATTTGAATTGTTTAAATGTTAATTTGAGATACAGATTGGATCATATTGAAATGCTAAAATAATGGGGGCCAAGAAAGCAGATAAACTTACAGGTCACTTTGTACAGACAATTGTCACATCAGATAACCGAAGCGGCACGAGCCAGGCCTTCTGTCTCAGCACTGCACCTCATTTATGTTCATAAGCCGGGGGAGGCCGACCAGTCCTACAGCCAAAAAGTTACCATCGAGGAGCCGGATTATATATGTTATATTGTCACACGCACTCCCACAAATAAGCATAATACATGAATTATATACATAAACTGAACTATGAATCTACCTAATACTGGATTTTGATGGACTCATTCCCTTCTCCTTTCACATCTGGTCTGCAATTCTGGGACAGCTCAATTCCCCTGCATTATACAATACAGAAGAGAAGCACAGACCATGACTGACACTAACACACATACTACCACAACTACACATAACTGTCACACACAGACACACAAATACACATAACTGTCACACACAGACACACAAATACACAAAATTAAAACTATTGTCACACACATAAATACACACACACATTCACATACCTGTGGAGATCCCTGATCTGCCGCTCCTGGATAGCAGCAGTAAATTAGAGATCTCTTCCTATGTGCTATTAAATAGTATTGCATATAGAAGGAGATCTCTGGTTTACAGCTGCTGTCCAGGAGCCACACACCAGACATTAAATAGCTGTGGGCTGGCCATACCTGCTCTAGTAGCTGAGTACTAGGCATACCTCCAACAGCATAGCACAAGCCACGCCCCTCTAGCTGAGCACAAGCCACGCCCCCTCTAGCAGAGCATAAGCCACGCCTCCTTTGGCTGGAATTTTGAGCCAACTGTGACATCATAACAAGTTATTATAATGAAAGGCTGATGTATAGACAAGAGATAGTTGCAGTCAGTGGGAGCTCAGAAGACAACTAACAGGACAGCCTCCTAACACCAAGATCAGATACTGGGCATGTAAGTATTTTATTTCCTTTTCTCTCAGTGTTGCATGCAACATAAAATTCCTGTCATTAATTAAGTAGAAAAGAATATTCTGTCTACATTATTATTAAGATGGAGTCAGAGAGATGGGAAACTCTGGCCAGGGATTGGAGGTATAGGGTTTGGTAAGTTTAGGAGGGCCACACACTAGGGAGATATTGGTAGTTTGGGTCTAATATATTTTAGGTATAAAGATCAAAATGTCGTCCCAAGCATTTTTTTTTACCATTTTATCACCATTATGGAAGAGAATGGTGTGATATGAGGTAATAAGTGAATTATTAAGCATCCCCTCCTGTCATCACATCTATCCTTCATTTACAACTTATAGGAAATAAGGGAGCTCACTATAGATCTGAGTCTTATCTCATTACATTGTAACTACAATCAAGACTCTCTCCCATTAGTTTTCTATGATAATCAGTTTACAAGCAAAAATGTGTAACTGACAATGAAATAATGAGTTCTATTATAAATGAATGAAGATTAATCTTATTAGATTGTGTAGTGAGCTGCTACAAGCAGGGTGGTATTATAATAGTCTTCAGTTATATACAAGTAAATGATAAACCTGACATTCTATAACAAGATTTTATCCATTGTATTGTAATCTATATGTAGGGCTGCCCGACCACAATATTTCTAAAGAATACATAATTCTATACCTTTAATCTGTTTATTAAAATATTATAAATAATGATGGATTCTTCTCATTTTCATCAGATTGTAAGGGGAGGGAGAGAATGCATAAGATGAGACACTGGGAGAGGCACGGCCACGAAGAGAGGCATGGCCAGGAGCAAATGCGAGGAAAGGAATGGCCAGGAGCAAACGTGAGGAAAGACATGGCCGGGAGCAATCATGAGGCGAGGCACAGCCAGGAGCCAATTTGAGGAGAGGTGCAGCCAGGAGCAAACGTGAAGGGAGACACAGCTGGGAGCAATCATAAGGAGAGGCATGGCTGGAATCAAACACCAGGAGAGGCACGGCCAGGAGCATGAAGGGAGACACAGCTGGGAGCAATCATAAGGAGAGGCACGACCAGGAGCAGCTATGAGACCAGGCACAACTCTCAGCAGAGAACTGAGAGTCTCATGATCAGGAGCCAGGCACGTAAGTATTTCCTTTTCTTTAGTACTGCATGTAACTGATCATTTCTATCACTAGGAATGCATCCAGGGGTGAAAAGAGACACAGCCAGGAGCAGACGTCCAAAGAGGTTCAGAGGAGAGGCACGGCCAGGACCAGCTGCAAGGAGAGGCACGGCCAGGACCGACAGCAAGAGGAGAGGCAGGGCCGGGACTGGATGCGAGTAGAGGCGTGGTCAGGACCGGATGCGAGAAGAGGCGTGGCCAGGACCGGATGCGAGGAGAGGCGTGGTCAGGACCAGTTGCGAGGAGAGGCGCGGCCAGGACCGGATGCGAGGAGAGGCGTGGTCAGGACCGGATGAGAGGAGAGGCGTGGCCAGGACCAGATGCGAGGAGAGGAGTGGTCATGACCAGATGTGAGGAGAGGCGTGGCCAGGACCGGATACGAGGAGAGGCACGGCTCTCAGCAGACAACTGAAAGTGATAGATAAACTGTGGCTAATACAGCTCCAACCACATCATCAGCCTCAACAAAGCCAGAAATCAGCAGCTTCATACTGGTCCATAGGGTCAAAACCCTTGTGGTGCCCATAAGGAGTACAAGAAGCAATGCCCTGGAATTAGGGCCGGTGTTAGGGTGTTCGGCGCCCCCTAGCAAACTTTCTATTTAGCGCCCTTCAGTTTTGCAATTTAAGATTAAACAACAGTGACCGTCCTAGATTATAGTATCCATGTAACAGTCACAGTCTTAAAACACAGCCTTGTAACTACAATAGAAGACATCATATAAAGATATATAATTCTATTTTCCCCACACACAAATACAGCAGAGAAGCAAAGACCCATTTGGCAGATCCAGACCCCCGCATGCATTACGTGCATTACCCGCATGCGGCTCGAGATCTGCTGGCTAGCCACACTTGGAATAAGCTGTTTGCCTTCCAAGACGAGCCTAAAATCAGGCCGTATGATATCGATGGCCAATTGCAAGACGGAAATCATGCCACCTAAGCTCACCACCACCTGCGCCAACTTAGTAATCAATAACACAATCATGTTTCTGCCACATAACGTGCAAGGTCAAACTACAGGGTGGAAGAGAGGGCAAATTTCAAAAGAAGAGGCTGAACATCAAACGGGAGGGGTGTTTTAAAGGCCAAAGGGTGACCCCCCCTCCCCCAAATGCCACTCAGGGGGCAAGAAAACACTGGTGAGTGGCATGTTCAAGGGCGAATTCCCCACACGGGGAGTTAATCATACACGGATCAAATTAATTAACCCTGCAATGCCCTCATATGCATATATTCAGCTGCTAATCTGTACCGTAAGCACCCAGACTCACATGAAGAGTAACAAGGAATCCATGGAATTAAACATGTATAGCTTGGAGCAGAGAGGGTACAGGGGGGATATGATAGCAGCTTTCACATACATCATGGGGTGTAACCAGGTAGAGGTAGAGATTTTTTTTAAAGGAAGAGGTGTAGTAGATCATGAGGGCAAGCAATTAAACTGGAGGGTGGAATGTTTAGAGGAAATGTGTGGAAAAATGCTTTCACTAAAAAGGGAAGTTGATAAGTGGAATAACCCTCTGAAGTGATAGAGAATAACACTGTAGAACAATGTCATTATGCTTCAGATAAATATAGTGGTATCTTGAATCTTAATCTGAATATGGTTTAAAAAAAAAAACCCCCAAAAAACATTTCATTTGTGGGCAAACTGGATGGGCCAAGTGGCTCTTACCGGCCATCACATTCTGTGTTTCTATGTTATTACTCTATGGCATACAGACAGAGGTCCGGATTCACCGTTATGTAGTTTTGGTCTTAAATACGTTGTTTTAAGAATTGAGCTACTACACATATACGTAGTAGTTAATTTATGCTATCTATGTACCATTTCTGTAAGTAGATTGCATAAGTGCGGTCTAAATACAACGCAATCTACGTACAGAAATAGTAAATAAGCTACTACCCATGTGTATTAGCTCAATTCTTGAAACAATGGGCCTGATCCAGAACTACGCATCGGAGTGAATTTACGCGTGGCGGAGACGTAAAATCGCAGTTTAGAACGCACTGTGCATGCGCACCATAGAAAATACGCACATTCACGTAGCGTAATTGTGAATGTATGGGCCATTCACGTATGTGTCAC
>WWET01000026.1:1392410-1402641 GCA_011038615.1 Limnodynastes dumerilii
ACGAAAATACGCTCCGCGAATAAACGTACGGCACACGTAGTTCTGGATCTAACCCAATGTATGTAAGACGAAAACTACGTGATTGTTAATCTGGACCAGAGAAAGAAAAATGACAGTCTTCATAGTATGTGCACAATTTGCAATACACACACACACAATGTAATACCGTAATGATGTTGAACACATAGAGAGAGAATAATGTCTACCTACCATAACTTTTTCAATACCTGCAAATGGAAAATAACAGCGGTGCAGAAGTCTGAATCAGTACGGGAAGTGTAGGCGCACCTTTGCTGTATATTGTAATACCAAGTTACGCCAAATTGTGATCACATGCTCGCCCCTCTGTGAAAAGTGTCATTCCTCTTTAGCCTGAATGCCAGCCAATCAGGTAGCAGTTAATGGCGCACCTAGTTGTACAAGTAGCACATAAATAACGTTTTCGTTTGTAAAGCAAGAACACTTTTTCGGGAAAGCACAGCCATTTATTTCCACTGCACAAAAAGGCTTTATATTGCAGACAGAATCTGTATTCGTTCAATGCTTGCATTGTGTTTTAATGAAAAGGGTAATAAAGTTTGCTTTTAGTGTAGAAGTTCCTTTGCCTCTGTACACATAAATCTACTTGTAGAGGTCTGGGGTGTGCTCTGTAAATGGATGTACCCCATTAAGGACAAAAACCTCCTATAATAACATTTAAAAAAAAATAAAAAACAGAACTTTTTTTTAGGGCCAACAAGAGAAATTGTGGTTTTGTTGCATCAACTTCTTGCCCCTCTCCCCATAGTTGATTATTACAGATACATTTATATCATCAAAGGTAGGGTGGTGTTCAAATCGTTTGGTGCGTGCCTAGCAGGTCACCCCTCTGCCTGAAGATCCTGCATTGCCTCCTAAACCACTGGATGTCACATATCTCCCAGCAAAAGCATGTATATCTTAAATAATAGTTTAATAACATTCTTCTATTCGATACACTGTATAATACATTGGGACCTGATCCTGACCACCGTGCATATGGAAAATGTAAGTCCCTGTCATTTCCCTAGCAGAGCCCAGGGCAGTAAAAAATTCTGGCGCCCCCCTCCCCCCCCCAAAAAAAAATAAATTATACACACACACTTCAACTGTTACCCCCTTCATCACACACTGTGCCCCCTCATCATACACACACTGTGCCCCATCTTCATGCACACACAGTGCCCCCTTCATCATACACACACTGTGCCCCATCTTCATACACACACACTGTGCCCACTTCATCATACATACACACACTGTGCCCCCTTTATCATACATACATACATACATACACACACACACTGTGCCCCCTTCAGCATACATACACACACTGTGCCCCCTTCACTATACACACACTGTGGCCCCTCATTATACACACACACACTGTGCCCCCTTCATCATATATACACTGTGCCCCATCTTCATACACACACACACAGTGCTCCCTTCATCATACATACACACACTGTGCCCCCTTCATCCACTGATCCTCAGCAAATGCTTCTACTGTAACCCAGAAAGCTTCAGCATGGTTGGGATTTCTGGACCACACACTGCGGTTAGTGAGGGTGCTGAATCGCAGAATGGACATCTGAGTGGCCCTAATGTATGCTCTTCTCCTTCGCAGATATCGCTGTCGTCTGTTCCGCAAAGCAAACATAAATTTGATACGTTTTGTCACCATGGCAGAATGAGCCATATGACATAATGTAAATAGCTGCAAAAAGGTGTCATTTGCTGTCTCAAACAGCAAAATTAGCAACAAAGCCATGTTATCAGAGCTAGCAAATACTAGTTCGTCAGCCATTGCAACAATAATGCAGATAAAATGGCCACCATGTACTGACATCATCATTGTGTGCAACAGTAAAGTCCCCTTTAAATTACATCATTTCTTCCATCCAATAAGAGCTGATTTCCACAATGATTGACAGTTGATATGCAGGGCAGACCCGGGAAATTGATGTGTGATGTGAAAGGTACAGACCCGGGAATTTCCCGGGTTTTTGGTGCTTCAAAATGTGGTATTTTTTTTTACCCGGCATTTCTTTCCCGGAAAAACCCCGGTCTTTTAGAGGTGGTGATGTGAAAGCGGCATAAGCAGGAGTATTCGTCAGATGCAATAATTGAAAACCGGGCCCAGTTCCTTGCCACCACTACAGATGGCAAAATATGCTCAGCTGTCACAGTCAGACCTCCCACAGGCCCACCACTTCCACCAACGCATTTCAACTGCAAGGAGTCTTTTCAAGGTGACTCACAAGAAAACAGGGAACTTTGACATGAATTTTTATTTTATTATGTTGCCTTTTTTGGAATAAATATTGAAGTTTTTACAAGAAGGAATATTTTTTTTGTTTCCCTTCGTAGGATTCTAAATAGATTTCCTTTTTTTGTACTACTGAGAACTATTATAGGGGTTCCTTGGAAAGTTTGGCAGTCATTTATACTAGGAAGCACTAATAAGTGAAGTGTACCTTATTTTCCTTGGATCCACTCACTATGCCTACTGAATACACATGGTGGATGGGTTTCAGAATGTAAATTATACAGTAAGGGCTTTCCGAAACCCTTGGAAGGTCCTGCATTTTGTATGTGGGAACATTTAAGATAGGGTTCTGCTTGTGGAAAACCTGAATGTGGGGAGTGCACCAACCATGGATGCTCAGCTTGGATTCATCTTTAGAATTGCGTATTATTACCAGTTTTGATATTGTTATATCTCTTTTTTATTTATGTATTGTACATTGAGATTTTATCATTTCATTCAATATTAACAAGTGCTAGTAAGCTATATAGTAGTAGCTTACCATGTGCTGTGGCCATGACACAAGAGGCAAATTAATTTCCATGAAAAACAGAAAGAGATAAAAGCACATAATGTAATATTTGCACTGGATAGATGGATAGATGGACGGACGGACGGACGCCAGATTTACTAAGCTGCGGGTTTGGAAAAGTATAGATGTTGCCTATAGCAACAATCAGATTCTAGCTCTCACTTTCTTTTTACATTCTAGAGAATGTCAGCTAAAATCTGATTGGTTGCTATGGGCAACATCTCCACTTTTCCAAACCCGCAGCTTAGTAAATCTGGCCCCAGTAGGGTATAGAGGACCTGTCCTATGTTCAATATAGTGACTGACAATGGTGGCAGGTGACCGACCTCTATTCTGTACCATCTGCCACAGAGACAGCAACACGGCTACAACAATAAAAGTGACGCTATTTGTGAACTAATAACAAGACTGTAGTTTTGAGCCTTTATATTACATAATAATACATAAAAAGGGCATTTTATTGATCATATGCTGCCACAGACAGCTGGACCTCTCTCACATTGTGGAATACTGAAGGTTACGGAGCTGGGGACAGGGCACATGTAGTTTATAGCCTGCTAGGGATATACAACCAGTGGCTGAATATGACTTCCAGAGAGAGCTTGTTTCCTGCTGCTGCTGCTTGTGAAATGTGCAGAGAGCGGCCTCCCCCACCCTTGCTGGCTCAGGATATGACTACTGCCTTTTATGGGTCCAGATTGCTGGAGCATAGGCGTGGCCCCAGCCTGGGCTCCCTGACAGACACAAACGTGCTTCGAATTCTTCATAGGAGACTTTTTTTTATATCCTCTGATGGCCCCTGATGTCATTCTTGGTTCTTTTTCCTTTTTTTTGTATGTTGAGGAATTATTCTCTCTGAAGATGGTGCCTGGTAAAGTCCATATTGTGCTACGTCTTGTCTATTTTAAGTCCAGGAGAATGATGTGTAGCTATGTGGACGATATTATGTGTACATTCTATTTATTGGTACAGTTTAAATCTTTTTGTTTTATTATTAACAGGCTTTTATATAGCGGACGTTACTGCGTTTTATTTTACAGACAGAAAGAACTAGTTAGATTGTTAGGGCCTGATTCAGACTTAAGAGAGAGCTTGAAAATAAGAGAGGAAAGTTACTCCTGGGCTAAACCATGTTGATTGCAGGGGCGTCATATTTCATCTGTTGCAAACAGTATTAGAGTTGAGAGGTGATGTTTCCCGACCCAAATCTAAATAACAGTGTGATAGTAACGCTGGTCAGTATCTGTGTGTAGTAAGCAATTCAGATATATCCCTCCCTGCATGCAAAGAATACAATTAACTTGACTTCCCCCTGAAATTAACATGGTTAAGCCCAGGAGTAACTTTCCTCTCTTAGGACCTGATTCACACTTAAGAATCTTCTTAAAATAAGAACTTAAAGTCACTCCTAGACAAAACCATGTTGATTGCAGGGGGATTAATTTAATTGTATTCTTTGCATGCAGGGATATATCTTTGAATTGCTTACAGCACACAGATACTGACAAGCTTTACTATTACACTGTTATTTAGACTTGGGCTGGGAAATATCACCTCTCAACACTAGTACTGTTTGCAACAGATGAAATATGACTCCCCTGCAATCAACATGGTTTAGCCCAGGTGTGACTTTAAGTTCTTATTTTAAGAAGATTCTTAAGTGTGAATCAGATCCTTATTATGAAACTCTTTCTTACGTATGAATCAGGCCCTTAGTTACTGGTTAATGGCGGAAGGAAGGTGACAGATTCGGGCCCCAGAGCAAGGATGTGGAGCCCATGTCTTAATGGGCCGGGACTGCCAAGTGGGACTTGGGGGGAGTTTGGCGAGATAGAAGCTGTCAGAGGCTTAAACTGGGCTCGTCCCTCCATGTATTGAGGCCCTTTGTAGTAACTGTAATATTCAATTTAGTTGCATACTTTTAGCTGTCCAGCTGTTGGTGTGACAATCTTCCTTTTAAGGTTTTGCCCAAAAAGTGGGGACGGAAGGTGACAGACTTGGGCCCCAGAGCAAGGAGGTGGGGCCTGAGTCTGGATGGGAGGGACTGGGGGCGGACCTGGGCAAGACCGCTGTCTGATAGAAGCTGTCAGAGGCTGACAGCTTAAACAAACTTTCGGCACTCTGTGTATGAGTGCTGAGCACTGCAGCGCTATACATACACACACACACACACACACATACATGGAGTACTGAACACTGCAGCACTATACATACACACACACACATGGAGTGCTGAGCACTGCAGTGCTATACATACACACACATACATGGAGTACTGAGCACTGCAGCACTATACATACACACACACGCATACATGGAGTGCAGAACACTGCAGCGCTATACATACACACACATACATGGAGTGCAGAGCACTGCAGCGCTATACATACACACACACATGCATAGAGTACTGAACACTGCAGCGCTATACATACACACACACTCATGCATGGAGTACTGAGCACTGCAACGCTATACATACACACACACACATACATGGAGTGCTGAGCACTGCAGCGCTATACATACACACACATACATGGAGTGCTGAGCACTGCAGCACTATACATACACACACACATGCATGGAGTACTGAGCACTGCAGCGCTATACACACACACACACACACACACACATGCATGGAGTACTGAAGCGCTATACATACACACACACACACACACACATGCATGGAGTACTGAGCACTGCAACGCTATACATACACACACACATACACACACACACATGCATGGAGTACTGAGCACTGCAACGCTATACATACACACACACTCACACATACATGGAGTGCTGAGCACTGCAGCGCTATACATACACGCTCACACATACATGGAGTGCTGAGCACTGTTTTAAGATATCAGCCTCTGACAGCTTGCTTTCAGTGCAGGGGGGCAGCTGCTACAGGCCTATCTTTTGTGGGCCCCTTGCACCCATACCCATTGCACCCCCTACAGTTATGCCCCTGGGGTTAGCTAAATGTTCTGTCTAGCAGAGTATCCATCCTCTTCACAGATGGGCCCCCGGGCTACTGCCTCCAGAGCTTGGCCTGCACACTCCATGTAGAGCAGAGTACTTATGGCTGCTGTGTCTGAGAGGCAGACACAGTAAGACGCTCCCTGGCCACTCTGATTGTATATTACACACAATCATAGTAGCCGTTTAGCATTTTCTATCTGCCTTCCGGCCAGCAGCCATATAGTAAATGACTGTCAGCATGCTGATTGGTGGATGCACCATTCCACCAATCAGAGTGTTGACTGTGTGCCATACACCTCTCTGTCACACAGTGTGTCATATACCTCTCTGTCATAGTGTGCCATGTACCTCTATGTTATACAGTGTACTATGTACCTCTCTGTCACACAGTGTGTCATATACCCCTCTGTCATAGTGTGCCATGTACCTCTCTGTTATATAGTGTACTATGTACCTCTCTGTCACACAGTGTGTCATATACCCCTCTGTCATAGTGTGCCATGTACCTCTCTGTTATACAGTGTACTATGTACCTCTCTGTCACACAGTGTGTCATATACCCCTCTGTCATAGTGTGCCATGTACCTCTCTGTTATATAGTGTACTATGTACCTATCTGTTATACATTGATTGTGCTATGTACCACTCTGTTATACAGTGTGCCATATACCTTTCTGTTATAATGTGCCATGTAACTCTCTATTATACAGTGTGACATATACATTTCTGTCATATAGTGTGCCATATACTTCTCTGCCACATAGTGTGCCATGTCCACATAGTGTGCCATGTCCACATAGTGTGCCACATACCTCTGTCACAGTGTGTCATATACCTCACTGTCGTGTGAATATTTCTCTCTGTCATCGGGGCTGGCTCTAGCTATAGGAAGTATAGGCGAGACGCCCACAGCAGCATCTTTTCGGTGGGGGGTGGGCACCCCAGGGCAGAAAAGGAAACCCAGCACGAGTGTTGCAGCTCCTCCCCCTTGTAAAGCAGAGTGGTGCCAATCTTCAGTCAGCTGCCTGCCCGGGCACCATTGTACCTCCACTGTGACCCTCTAATAGCAGAGTCGATTTTCTGCTAGGGGCACCAACCAAATCTTGCTTAGGGCACCAAATTAGCTAGTATGCCATGTACCTCTCTGTTATACAGTGTGTCATATACCTCTCTGTCACATATTATGCCATATACCTCTCTGTCACATAGAGTGTCATATACTTCTGTTACATAGTGTGCCATGTACCTCTCTGTTATACAGTGTGCCATATACCTCTATGTCACATATTATGCCATATACCTCTCTGTCACATATTATGCCATATACCTCTCTGTCACATATTATGCCATATATCTCTCTGTCACATATGCCATATATCTCTCTGTCACATATGCCATATACCTCTCTGTCACATAGTGTGCTATATACCTCTCTGTCACATAGTGTGCCATATACCTCTCTGTCACATAGTGTGCCATATACCTCTCTGTCACATATTATGCCATATACCTCTCTGTCACATAGTGTGCTATATACCTCTCTGTCACGTAGTGTACCACATACCTCTCTGTCATGTAGTGTGCCACATACCTCTCTGTCACATAGTGTGCCATATACCTCTCTGTCACATAGTGTGCCATATACCTCTCTGTCACATAGTGTGCCATATACCTCTCTGTCACGTAGTGTGCCACATACCCCTCTGTCACATAGTGTGCCACATACCTCTCTGTCACATAGTGTGTCATATACCTCTGTGTCACATAGTGTGCCATATACCTCTCTGTCATTCTTTATATACCTCTCTGTCACATAGTGTGCCATATACCTCTCTGTCACATAGTGTGCCATATACATCTCTGTCTCATAGTGTGCTATATACCTCTGTATCACATAGTGTGCCATATACCTCTCTGTCACATAGTGTGCTATATACCTCTGTGTCACTGTGTGCCATATACCTCTCTGTCACATAGTGTGCCATATACCTCTCTGTCACGTAGTGTGCCACATACCCCTCTGTCACATAGTGTGCCACATACCTCTCTGTCACATAGTGTGCCATATACCTCTCTGTCACATAGTGTGCTATATACCTCTGTGTCACATAGTGTGCCATATACCTCTCTGTCACATAGTGTGCCATATACATCATGGTTGCCGACTTTTTGCAGCTTCTCTCCAGAAGATTCCGGAGAGAAGCTTGCGCCGCATGCGGGGGGCGGGTCATTAGGCTCCGCCCCCTGGCTCATACGGCCCCGTTTTTACTTAAATTAGGTGTCGGGACGGGGCTTGATGCCGCAAATTGCGTCATCAAGTCCCTTCCTGTGCCTAGCAACACTAGTATACTAGTGTTGCTAGGCAGGGGGGCAGGACTTGAGGCTGTGGTTTCAGTGAAACCACGGGCCTCAAGTCACTTGCGGGAGATTTGCTGGCTCTCCCGGGATACCGGGAGTACTGCCCGAATTTCGGGAGTCTCCCGGACATTCCGGGAGAGTCGGCAACCCTGATATACATCTCTGTCTCATAGTGTGCCATATACATCTCTGTCACATAGTGTGCTATATACCTCTGTATCACATAGTGTGCCATATACCTCTCTGTCACACAGTGTGCTATATACCTCTGTGTCACTGTGTGCTATATACCTCTGTGTCACTGTGTGCCATATACCTCTCTGTCACATAGTGTGCCATATACCTCTGTCACATACTATGCCATATATCTCTCTGTCACATATTATGCCATATATCTCTCTGTCACATATGCCATATACCTCTCTGTCACTGTGTGCCATATACCTCCCTGTCACTGTGTGCCATATACCTCTCTGTCACAGTGCACATGACCTGTGTGGTCCGTTACTCTCCCGCTTCCTTCAGTGGAAGATGGAGGGAGGATGGAGGAGTCAGGGAGGGAATTTTGCTCCACATTCAGGGAAACACACCTTATCTATTATATATCTATTATCTACTATGTACCCTGAACAGAAAACACAGTTACTCTCTCTTCAGGACTGTTGCTCTTCTATCACTTCAATATCTAGTATCTAATCATCTTATCTTCCTGGAGATAGCATTATTTTTAATGAAAAGTCCAGAGGCAAATCTAGAATGTTATTTTAGGGGGAAATGGTTCATGAACAAATCGGAATATCCAGGAGACTCCTGCGGCCTGCAAATCTCCCGCACTGGGCTTAAGGCCGCAGTTTCTTGCAAACCACGGCTTCGAGTGCCCCCTTCCCTGCCTAGCAACACTCGCTTTCCTAGTGTTGCTAGGGACTGGCAGGGCTTGAGGACGCCAATTACATAAATTACGTCATCAAGCCCCACCCCCACCAAGGCATCTATCGCTTTTTCCTGGGAACTCCCAGAAGGAAACATTAAAAAGTAGGCAGATATCTGTTCCAAACGTAAGTAAAATGACTCTTCTGACAGGTGGGGCTAGGTAGCGGCTGCAAGTGGCTTTAACTTGGTATTATAATTACACTGTGCCCTCCTTCATCACCAGGGGCATATTGTAATTTTTTGCCAATTAAATTTTTTTAGTAAGTGGTCACCACATGTGGGCGGGATCAGCTGTAGGCGGGGCTAACAAAAAAGTAAGCAGGATTAACACAGGACAAAGAACCTTGATAAGAGCAGAGACGATATATAATGTGGGTGGAGTTATGTATGGCCAGTTATGTATACTGACTATTTTTTCATTATACACTAAAGATATTTACAATGACCTCTATACAATACAGGCAGGACCCTAGTGGCCATCACCCAATACAGAGAGCATCCTAGTTACCACCACCAAATAAAGGGCTGGATCCAGGCTTAAGTAAGTGCTTGAAATGAGTTACTCCTGGGCTAAACCATGTTGATTGCAGGGGGAGTCAAGTTAATTGTATTTTTTGCATGCAGGGATATATCTTTGAATTGCTTACTGCACACAGATTTTGACCAGCTTTACTGATACACTGTTATTTAGACTTGGGATAGGAAACATCACCTCTCGGGGGTGATTCAGAGATCGCAAATATACGCAACTAAGTTCAGATCTTAGCAGGTTACAGCCCACTGTTTAAATAGTCACTCCCCTTGCAAACAGCGGCGGATCTTAAAGTTAGACCACCATTAAGCAACCCTAACTCTGCGCTGTCATTTGAGATCTTAAGGGAAGTAGTTGCGGTTATTTGAGATCCTAAGTGTCTGCCCGCGCCCACTTTCCCTCATCTCCCTGCCTCCCCCCACCCATTTCCATGCAAATCCTTCAGATCTTAAACTTCCGCAAGCAATTAAGATCTTAAGTGCTTGCGATCGATTCACAGGTCCACGCTTAGCAAATTTAAGATCCTAACCTCTACGTAGACGGCGTTGCACTATTACTA
>WWET01000026.1:1409715-1420778 GCA_011038615.1 Limnodynastes dumerilii
CTAAAGAGAGGAATAGCTCTGCCTATGACAATATGGGGGAGCAAGAGTGATTAAGAAGGCTGGGCCCACATTTGTGAAGAAGGGGGGGCACAAGAACCTCAAATCAAACCTGCATGGGTAAGTCCCTTTAACAAAGACAGTGGCAGTCCATGTAGCCCAGGCATACGTGTATCCGTGCCTCACACTGTATTTCTAATGTGTACAACCAGATCGTTACCAGCCACTTTCACCAGGAACCTTCTCCTGCACATTCTCTATTACTGTGATATATTGTGAAAGAAAATCTATGCCGCATATGGATTAACAGGGTCCCCGTCATAGGGGGAATGACAGTGGGCATATGAGTCAATCAAGACAACCGGATGCATAATCAGACCAAACATTTAGAAATGATCATTGTAAACATACAAAATGACAATCCTCTTTTCCCATTTTATTTCTACTCAGCAGTATGTCTATACAAAAAAAAAAAAAAAGGTTTGTCTTACATTTATTAACTCATATGCATATGAAGAGATAAAAAATCTATCAGCATTATCAGGGTTAAAAATTGCCAATAAATAGGAAAATTCAACTTTACAAAAAAAAATTCAGCCACTAAGAATCTGCAATAGTCATTTAACTATAGTGAGATGATTTTGTGCTTATCCTTCAATAACGCCATTAAATAAATGCGAAACTTTCTGTTGTGTATTTGTTTATCTGATGCCGATGCTATTTTTTTTTACCTCTGTGTAAAGCATAGGATTTCAGGAGTAAGTGTTGTGCTTAGTAATACCAAAACATCTGGGTGTGTTCCTGCTTGGACACTTCATTCCCAATGAATGCTGTACATCCACATACCTGGTATTTGCAAAACAGGTCTGTGCTGGGGTGTGCACTGCCAACATCCACCATCAGAGGGCGCACTACAGCATACAACATGTAGGAAGCTTTGAGTTTAACCCTTACCAATGAGCAGATCCAACAACAGGATTTCATAGAGACCAGAATATAATCATCAGGTTCCTGGCATCATGTCAGCTGACTGAATGTATTACAAGGTGTCAAACTGCTACCTTAAAGTAAACCACGAGCTACGTTCACTCTAACATAGGGATTTGTTCCCTTATATTTGCATTTTATTTTGTGTGCTCACAGCACTATTTACCATTGACATTATATTGGGGTTGAAGTTACTTTGCTTTGCAGTAATGTAGTGAGATCTATCATTTGGTTCTACTACATGAGCAAATATTTTTATGGGGACTGCCCATAGGATTTAGAAACAGAACCCTATATATTTATTTACTAACAGGTTTTTATATAGCACTATCAGATTACATAGCGCTTTAGAGAATTTTTAACTTTCACATCAGTCCCTGTCCCATTGAAGCTACATTCTAAGTTCCCTAACACAGACACAGACACACACACACACAGACACACACACACACACACACACTAGGGCTAATTTATTCATCAGCCAATTAACCTACCAGCATGTTTTTGGAGTGAGGGAGGAAACTGGAGCCCCCCGAGAAAACCCACACAGACATGGGGAGAACATACAAACTCCACACAGATAAGGAATCGAACTCATGACTTCAGCGCTGTGAGACACAAGTGCTACACATTGAGCAACGTGTTGCTCATAGCGGCCCGGATTCACAGATAATAACGCAAGGGGACTTATGCAAACCGCATGCGTGCACCAGATGCTATGCAACATCTCCACTCTGTTTCTTCTGCACAATGGGTCGGACCTTGCCTTCCGCATGGAAAAATCCAGCAATTAAGGCCATTGCAGATAAGGCAAACAGGGCGCTGACACCCAGATCCGCATTTGTAGAGCTGAAGATTTGCGCAGTAAAGTTAAGGTTGGGTTATGGACATGAAAGTGTCCATCACACTGCATGACAAAGGGAAGTTCACTCCCCTCTTCCATGTGTAGTTACAGACCCCTGAGCCTACGGAAACAGTGCGGGGGCTGGATCCGGTCCAGCAACCACTGAGATTGTAGCACAACTCTATGTGTGCAAATCACATATTTATTAAAGAGTACATTTTTTATTTATTGATTTTTCACATTAATAATTGTATTCATCCTTTTTAATTAAATCTAGAACTGAAAGTGTGACAACCTTTTATTGACAAATAGTACAGCTGAACATTTTCTTTAGCTGCATTAGAAGAACTATAGTGGTAATTCGGTGATGTAGAAGCCTTGATGTATAAAGATCAATGAAAGGGTATGATAATCTAGGATCATGGACAGTGCTCAGCAGTCAGTCTATGAGTGCTGAGCGCTATTTATAAATTCATTGCCAACAGCTGACAGCTTTGTGCTGTCCTTTCAGACATGTCCCACTAAGCTGGTCAGTACTTACAGACTTTCTAAGCTTCCAGCTTACCTCCATGGGTGCAAGTGTGGGTTACTGCAACAGGCCCTCCTCTCATCCAGCCCCCTTGCACCGTGGGTAGTTATGCCACTGGTAACATATTAGAATTTTCTTTTGTGTTCCATAGGTCACAGTTACTGTGCTTTGTACTCAGGAGTGGATGGAGAATGATCGGCACAGACTGCACCATAGTCACCACCACCCAAGGTCATCTTAATGGCCACCACTCAAACCAGAGGTCATCCTAGTGACCACCACCCAACACAGAGAGCATCCTTGTGACCACCACCAAATATAGATAGCATCCTAGCAACCACAACCCAATGCAGGTCATCCAAGTGTCTGCCACCATAAATTGTGGGGCCCAGAACACAGGCCACGGCGGTAAACCATCTATGTGACATCACAAATAGGTGGTGCACAGAGGACCTAGAGTTATGAATTAGAGCAGGTAAAAGTCCTTTCATGTACATTGGCCCACTGATGCAGCCTGTTATAGCTCCCCAGCACCAAGCATTGGCTGCTGGAGAGCTAAGGTGAGTATTGCTGAGCCCTCCTCTCTCTCCAGGCCCGGGACAAAATTCCCAACAGTACTTCCCTGATGGCAGTCCTGGTCACCACACAATACAGAGAGCATCCTAGTGACCACCACCCAATACAGACAGCATCCTAGTGACCGCCACTGAATACAGACAGAATCCTAGTTACCACAACCGAATACAGACAGACTCCTAGTGACCACCACACAATACAGACAGCATCCTAGTGACCACAACCCAATACAGACAGACTCCTAGTGACCACCACACAATACAGACAGCATCCTGGTAACTACTACCCTATACAGAAAGAATCATAGTGACACCCACCCATTGCAGAGGTCATCCGAGATGCTGGGTGTCTTCATACCTACCTGGACAATTTCTGTAAAGCCTATGTCTGTTTGTACTTAATGTTATTATCCTGGTAAAAATAAAGAATGAAACAATAAATCATGCTGTCATTTTAAAACAGATTTTTGCCTATAACATCTCCATAGCTAGATGTGCACCATTATTGGCGTCACCCCTTCCTATACCCCTGCTCTGTGCAACTCTTCTATTGGTGTAAATGGTGTACCAACCAGACTGACCGTCCAAGCAGATAAATGGATTTGGTTTAAGCAAATTGAATAAAAAAAAAAATCACTTATTAATCACTAGATTTTATTGTAGAAAATATACTTTTCTGTGACATAAAAATCCTCAAATTTGCCACCAAATATTACCAAAACTCTGAACCGTGAGTCCGAGAGGTCATTACACAAGGAGGCTACGGTTAAAGTCATAGGCCACCTTCAGCCTTGCCTTGCCGTTAGGCTGGGACCAGTGCTGGAACAGGGACTGCAGGTGATGGGACGGGCTGAATCCAGTGACATGGACGGACACAGAGGCCACCTGTATAGAGAGAGAGATGAGATGGGAAACATAGACACATAGAGGGTGATTCAGTTAGGAGCAACCACAAAAAGGGGGATGTCTGTACCTGGCCAACCCGGGTCTAAGAATCCATGTTTAAGCATGCACTGTGCTCATAAGTCCTCCACAGCAAAGTGCAAGTGCGATCCTAAATGCAGTACACTACAGCTTGTCCGTATCCTGAACCCTACCTTAACTTCAACACGCCCGGCCCACGGGTATAAATACACCTCTACGACAGTGGGATAAGACGACCGCCATGTGTGCTTAATGTAAGCATGGCGCTCGTCATGCTTCTGTGTTGGAAAGACTTATAGTGCATATTCCCCATCCTCATCCCTGTGTCTCCTGTTTGCTCACCCCCTCCCACTCAGCATGTGATCTCTTATGAGAAGGGGCCTCCTCACTCCGGTTATCACCCCTCTACCTTGTCCCCATTAATTCCCTCCTATCTCTCTCCTTATTCACCTGCTCCTGTACACATATCCAGAAACTTTATTCTCCATACATATTGTTCTGATATTTTTCTACTGTATTTTATTTTTGCATTGTACTTGTATTGTATTTTTTATTTATTTGAACTTGTACCCGGTCTGTTAATTGTGTTATATATGTAACTATTGCCTTTGTACAGCGCTGCAAATACCGTGTAATAATAATATTCCAGTATCATTTGCAGTGCGTTGCCTTGTGCAGAACGCTCGAATACTTACGCATTCATAGGGCCAGTTTCACTAAGCTGCGGGTTTGGAAAAGTGGAGATGTTGCCCATAGCAACCAATCAGATTCTAGTTCTCACTTTTCTATTACATAATAGAGACTGTCAGCTAGAATATGATTGGTTGCTATGAGCAACATCTCCACGTTTTCAAACCCGCAGCTTAGTAAATCTGGCCCCTGGTCTGTTCTGGAGGCGTTTTCCTATCATAGCCATCAGAAAACGCCCCTTTGGCGTACATCAGGATCCAGCCCTATGTCTTCAGAATTGTCCTATTCCTGTATAGAGGGTAATAAGAGTTGTCTCACCTTTGTGAGTTTGAGCTCTGACTCTCGGACCAATCCTGCGCTGAGTTTGTGCGGCTGCAGCCTTTGTTTTGGTGCTGGGGAGGAAGTAGGGAACTTGTTTCTGTGCGTAGGAACCTGTGCAAAGTACAAGGTGATAAGGTTGAAGTCTCCACCATCTTTATATCAAAATGATGAAAGAGAGACAATAATACATTCTCATGGGGGTTCAGCCAACGGATTTGAGAGGTAGAGGTTCTATACACTCTTAGAATGCTTGCGTACTGCGGACCTGCTGAGCGCTGATTATAAATATATTGCCAAAAACTGAGGGCTCCTAGCAGTGTAATTATAAACAGCGGGTGAGTCCATGTATATTTTAATAATGGTCATTTTAAAGTTACTTTTAGGGTTAAGGGGCCGTATTCAGACCTCCGGCCGCATATGCAAGTTTACCGATATGAATTACTGCGCATGCAGGGACGATTAATGTTAGTCTACAGTCAGGGGAGGGTTAAGGTTAGGCTGCAATAAAGGAACAGTTATGGTTAGACTGTGTTAAGATTAGGCTGCGGTGAAAGGAGGGATAAGGCTAGTGCAGTGGTGAGGGAAGGATTAGGATTAGGCTGTGGTGAAAGGAGGGTTAAGGTTAGGCTGTGGTGAGGGGGAGGTTAAGGCTAGTGCAGTGGTGAGGGAAGGATTAGGATTAGACTGTGGTGAGGGGGGAGGGTAAGGTTAGGCTGTTCAGTTATGGTTGTGTTAAGATTAGGCTGCGGTGAAAGGAGGGATAAGGCTAGTGCAGTGGTGAGGGAAGGATTAGGATTAGGCTGTGGTGAAAGGAGGGTTAAGGTTAGGCTGTGGTGAGGTGAGGGTTAAGGTTAGGCTGTGGTGAGGAGAGGGTTAAGGTTAGGCTGTGGTGAGGGGAGGGTTAAGGTTAGGCTGTGGTGAGGGGAGGGTTAAGGTTAGGCTGTGGTGAGGGGAGGGTTAAGGTTAGGCTGTGGTGAGGGGAGGGTTAAGGTTAGGCTGTGGTGAGGGGAGGGTTAAGGTTAGGCTGTGGTGAGGGGAGGGTTAAGGTTAGGCTGTGGTGAGGGGAGGGTTAAGGTTAGGCTGTGGTGAGGGGAGGGTTAAGGTTAGGCTGTGGTGAGGGGAGGGTTAAGGTTAGGCTGTGGTGAGGTGAGGGTTAAGGTTAGGCTGTGGTGAGGAGAGGGTTAAGGTTAGGCTGTGGTGAGGGGAGGGTTAAGGTTAGGCTGTGGTGAGGGGAGGGTTAAGGTTAGGCTGTGGTGAGGGGAGGGTTAAGGTTAGGCTGTGGTGAGGGGAGGGTTAAGGTTAGGCTGTGGTGAGGGGAGGGTTAAGGTTAGGCTGTGGTGAGGGGAGGGTTAAGGTTAGGCTGTGGTGAGGGGAGGGTTAAGGTTAGGCTGTGGTGAGGGGAGGGTTAAGGTTAGGCTGTGGTGAGGGGAGGGTTAAGGTTAGGCTGTGGTGAGGTGAGGGTTAAGGTTAGGCTGTGGTGAGGAGAGGGTTAAGGTTAGGCTGTGGTGAGGGGAGGGTTAAGGTTAGGCTGTGGTGAGGGGAGGGTTAAGGTTAGGCTGTGGTGAGGGGAGGGTTAAGGTTAGGCTGTGGTGAGGGGAGGGTTAAGGTTAGGCTGTGGTGAGGGGAGGGTTAAGGTTAGGCTGTGGTGAGGGGAGGGTTAAGGTTAGGCTGTGGTGAGGGGAGGGTTAAGGTTAGGCTGTGGTGAGGGGAGGGTTAAGGTTAGGCTGTGGTGAGGGGAGGGTTAAGGTTAGGCTGTGGTGAGGTGAGGGTTAAGGTTAGGCTGTGGTGAGGAGAGGGTTAAGGTTAGGCTGTGGTGAGGGGAGGGTTAAGGTTAGGCTGTGGTGAGGGGAGGGTTAAGGTTAGGCTGTGGTGAGGGGAGGGTTAAGGTTAGGCTGTGGTGAGGGGAGGGTTAAGGTTAGGCTGTGGTGAGGGGAGGGTTAAGGTTAGGCTGTGGTGAGGGGAGGGTTAAGGTTAGGCTGTGGTGAGGGGAGGGTTAAGGTTAGGCTGTGGTGAGGGGAGGGTTAAGGTTAGGCTGTGGTGAGGGGAGGGTTAAGGTTAGGCTGTGGTGAGGTGAGGGTTAAGGTTAGGCTGTGGTGAGGAGAGGGTTAAGGTTAGGCTGTGGTGAGGGGAGGGTTAAGGTTAGGCTGTGGTGAGGGGAGGGTTAAGGTTAGGCTGTGGTGAGGGGAGGGTTAAGGTTAGGCTGTGGTGAGGGGAGGGTTAAGGTTAGGCTGTGGTGAGGGGAGGGTTAAGGTTAGGCTGTGGTGAGGGGAGGGTTAAGGTTAGGCTGTGGTGAGGGGAGGGTTAAGGTTAGGCTGTGGTGAGGGGAGGGTTAAGGTTAGGCTGTGGTGAGGGGAGGGTTAAGGTTAGGCTGTGGTGAGGTGAGGGTTAAGGTTAGGCTGTGGTGAGGAGAGGGTTAAGGTTAGGCTGTGGTGAGGGGAGGGTTAAGGTTAGGCTGTGGTGAGGGGAGGGTTAAGGTTAGGCTGTGGTGAGGGGAGGGTTAAGGTTAGGCTGTGGTGAGGGGAGGGTTAAGGTTAGGCTGTGGTGAGGGGAGGGTTAAGGTTAGGCTGTGGTGAGGGGAGGGTTAAGGTTAGGCTGTGGTGAGGGGAGGGTTAAGGTTAGGCTGTGGTGAGGGGAGGGTTAAGGTTAGGCTGTGGTGAGGGGAGGGTTAAGGTTAGGCTGTGGTGAGGTGAGGGTTAAGGTTAGGCTGTGGTGAGGAGAGGGTTAAGGTTAGGCTGTGGTGAGGGGAGGGTTAAGGTTAGGCTGTGGTGAGGGGAGGGTTAAGGTTAGGCTGTGGTGAGGGGAGGGTTAAGGTTAGGCTGTGGTGAGGGGAGGGTTAAGGTTAGGCTGTGGTGAGGGGAGGGTTAAGGTTAGGCTGTGGTGAGGGGAGGGTTAAGGTTAGGCTGTGGTGAGGGGAGGGTTAAGGTTAGGCTGTGGTGAGGGGAGGGTTAAGGTTAGGCTGTGGTGAGGGGAGGGTTAAGGTTAGGCTGTGGTGAGGTGAGGGTTAAGGTTAGGCTGTGGTGAGGAGAGGGTTAAGGTTAGGCTGTGGTGAGGGGAGGGTTAAGGTTAGGCTGTGGTGAGGGGAGGGTTAAGGTTAGGCTGTGGTGAGGGGAGGGTTAAGGTTAGGCTGTGGTGAGGGGAGGGTTAAGGTTAGGCTGTGGTGAGGGGAGGGTTAAGGTTAGGCTGTGGTGAGGGGAGGGTTAAGGTTAGGCTGTGGTGAGGGGAGGGTTAAGGTTAGGCTGTGGTGAGGGGAGGGTTAAGGTTAGGCTGTGGTGAGGGGAGGGTTAAAACTGATGAAATAAGACTCCCCTGCAATCAACATGGTTTAGCCCAGAAGTGACTTTAAGTTCTTATTTTAAGAAGATTCTTAAGTGTGAATCAGGATCCCCCAGAAGGAACAAATGTGAGCAAGTAAGACCCCACCACTCACAGCTCCTGCATTTGTTCTGCACTGGATCACAGATCATGTTAATATTTAAATGCTCTGATTGGACATCTTGTCTAGGAACATCTTGCTTGTCTGTAGAACCCAGATTTGAAGAATGACCGCAGTAAGTGCTGGTAATGCTACAGGAATCTCTGTACGCCATGTACTTATTCTTTGATGCCCTCCCCCCACTCCCCTTAACAAGCAGCTGTCACAGACCAACCAGCCCGAAGCCCCCCCCTCACTGACTTGACCATAAACAGCGCAAAGGACACAAAGAAGAAGGAAGTAAAAAAAAAAAAGAACTTTACGAAGCTTCCGATGTACATTTCAGGGAAATCACCTGTGTACTTATAGAAGTGACGCTCTGCTATAATGTAATGTGACACTGTAGACGCCTCTCTCTTTATGAAAATACATCCATGGTTTGTATGTTATACTAACTGTTCTGCAATGTGGATAAAAAGAGCATTTCACAATAAGCTGACCTTGTCGTTGGGGTCTATGTGGAGAGATGAGAGGTAGGCGCTGCATAACTGGGATCCTTTCAACGTGTACAGATGATCAGGATCTCTTGTATGGCTGGAGAGCCCCCAGGGACAACCTGCTGATCTGTGAACACATCAATACAAACAAACAAGGGATTTGCACAGGGACCGGCTGGCAACTTATAGCCTGAGGAGCAAATACAAGCAAGTGGCCCCAGATGTTCAGATCCACACTCACACAAATAAGTAAAAACAGACCCCCCCCCACCCCCACGGACCTGCATTAACAGCGGGCCAGTGCGCAGGGAAGGGACTGGCCGGCTGTTGACGTCACATGGTGGGGGGGGGGGCTCCGCAGCTGTGTCCCGGGCCCCCCATTTTCTGACAGCTCTCCTGTACAGAACCCTATGTTAAATATTACCACGTGGAAGCCCACATGCAGAATGCAGGATCATACGTAAAGGGCTTGGGAAAGCAGATTACTGATTTACATTCCAACACCCACCCACCATGTGTATTTTGTACGCCTAGTGAGTGGGCTCGCCCCATACTTACGCATCGGAATGCAGCATGTTCCAATGCAGTAGTCACCATGCTGCGCATGCACAGTCCACCAATCAGCACGCTGTCAGCCATTCAATGTCTGGCTGCTGGCTGAGGGACAGGTAGAGAATGCTGCTGGGCCACTCTAATTAGGTGTAATCCGGGCAGCCCTATGCACAGAGAGAGTGGCCACCTAGCATGTGCGACCCCAAGAAGTTCCAATAACAGCCTTGAGTGGGGGGGAGGGGCTGGATTTGCAGCTATTACAGCAAAAATAATTTTTCCTCTTTTACATTTATTGTCTGGAGTCCTCACTTATTACATAATTGACCCGTGGAGAGCAATTGTTTGAAATATAGGAGGGATACATTGATATAGCCCCAAAAGGCAGCATTTCCACAGAAGCTTCTCCCCAACAACCTGGTGTGAGCCTCATATCCTCTGCAACAGATCCCCGATCCATCCACCCCACTGCTTCACCTCTAAATGTGTTGTAAGCCTCTCTGTACTACTAGAATCATTGTTCAATTCTAGTGCATTATGATCTCTTGCTACTTAGTACAATCCTCTACTTTATATGTACCCAATGCAGGAGCTTTAAAGAGTTAACCAATGATAAAGTTATACATTTAATTGTCATATGACAGTAAAGTATCTTATGTGTTTATCTCTCACTGCATATGGGGAGATTTAATGCCACAATGTTTCTTCATATTCGCCTCTCTGTGGAGACCCTGCTCTTACCACTACAGAACTCTCAGGATTTACTAAGCTGCAGGTTTGGAAAAGTGGAGAGGTTGACAATAGCAACCAATCAGATTCCAGCTGACATTTTCTAGTACGTAATAGGAAAGTGAGAGATAGAATCTGATTGGTTGCTATGGGCAAAACCCGCAGCTTAATAAATCAAGCCCTCAGTCTGTGGCCTCCCATGTTACGTCACTATTCCTCATCTACACAAATGTCACACAGCCTAAGTGATAGCTAGACTGTGATGGCCACACCTCCACCTTTCCTTTGCAATATCATCCATTTCATTTATATTATACACAGATCTCTCCTACCGTCTCCATATCTGCTTGCCGCCATCTTGTAATAATAGTTGCAATGGCTGAATGTCTTCTTCTACAGGGGGATGTGATATTAATGGGAAGCACTGATCAAATACTTGTTCGACGCTGCTCTGAAATTTGAGGGAGACAGGAAACCACACAATTACAATAGCATCAGATATTACTGGCCATTTCCTTATATGTAGCCCCTTTACAGATCTGATCTGCTAATGACACCATTTTGTGGAACTTGAACAAAAATACATATATATATGAGGAAATAATTCAGTACAGTTATATTATAAAACCAATAAGGTATAAAATTAATTATAGGAGAAGTTTATTATCCTTTCACCAATTGAAGTTTATTATCCTTTCACCAATTGTGAAAATACAATAAATATATTTTTAACCTTTATATGGTTTGTCGTTCGGTGCAATAATATTTTCACAATTGGTGAAAGGATAATAAACTTCTCCTATAATTAATTTTATACCTCATTGATTTTATAATATAACTGTACTTTTAGCGTTGTGGTTATTCCCTTTTAATAGGGAATTATTTTCTCTTTGTATATTTTATGGGGAAGTAGGTAAAATTCCCCCTACCACTAGTCTCTTATATAATAGTCATTTAGCCAACCTTAGGTGTACCTTGTGTACCCTTATTTTTTGTTCTTATCATTTTC
>WWET01000026.1:1431233-1445796 GCA_011038615.1 Limnodynastes dumerilii
CTGCATACCTATATGTACAGCATGTAATATGATTGGTTTTGTTTTTTGGCCGTAATAACAAGACAAATATGTGGTACACAATATCAGTGTGATACACAGGTGGAAAGGGGGAGATGGTTAGGAACAAAACTAAAAAGAGTTTACATCTACCTGAAGCACTGACTTGCCCTTTGTATATCCCCCTGAATCCTCCTTCCTTCCCCCCACTTACTCACATAGGGCTGCATCCAGACTTAAGTGCTTGAAATTAGTTACTCCTGGGCTAAACCATGTTGATTGCAGGGGGAGTAAAGGTAATTGTATTCTTTGCATGCAGGGATATATCTTTGAATTGCTTACTGCACACAGATACTGACCAGCTTTACTATCACACTGTTATTTAGACTTGGGATAGGAAACATCACCTCTCAACTCTAATACTGTTTGCAACAGTTGAAATATGACTCCCCTGCTATCACCATGGTTTAGCCCAGGAGTAACTCATTTCAAGCACTTACTCTTACTCTTGCACTTAAGTCTAGATCCAGCCCATAGAGGCCCAACCAGAAGGCTTGGTCCAGACTGCAGAGTGACAAAAGATTGTATCCTGCATTTGGGTAAAGGCAACACCAATACTGAGCATTTTAAGAGTGACTGAGAACACAAATGCAAGTTCTGAAGTTAGTGTATGGGCAGATAACATAAGTAATCCAAACATACATACATTTATGTATAATGGTGGTTACGCTTTGTGCAATCTCTGCATTGACAAATGAACTAAAAATATAAGACCAGATCCATGCTTACGATCATATTCCATGGGCCAGATTTACTAAGCTGCAGGTTTGGAAAAGTGGAGATGTTGCTCATAGCAACCAATCCGATTCTAGCTGCCATTCTCTAGTATGTAATAGGAAAGTGAGTAAATCTGGCCACATATAGAATTTGGTATCTTAAGCACTGCACATAGGAGAGCAGGGCACTTCCATTGCTTTCCTCCCTGCTCAGGAGATTTACAGGGGCCAGAGGCAACACTATACCGATGGAATACTGGATTGTACATAAGGGCTTAGCCAAACCCTTACTGTACACTTTAAGTATCCAAGCCCACCCACCGTGTCTATCTCATCATGCCTATCTCATCATGTCTATCTCATCATGTCTATCTCATCATGTCTATCTCACCATGCCTATCTCACCATGCCTATCTCATCATGCCTATCTCATCATGTCTATCTCATCATGTCGATCTCATCATGTCTATCTCATGATGTCTATCTCATGATGTCTATCTCATCATGTCTATCTCATCATGTCTATCTCATCATGTCTATATCACCATGTCTATCTCATCATGTCTATCTCATCATGCCTATCTCATCATGTCTATCTCATCATGTCTATCTCATCATGTCTATCTCATCATGTCTATCTCATCATGCCTATCTCATCATGTCTATCTCATCATGCCTATCTCATCATGTCTATCTCATCATGCCTATCTCATCATGTCTATCTCATCATGCCTATCTCATCATGTCTATCTCATCATGCCTATCTCATCATGTCTATCTCATCATGCCTATCTCATCATGTCTATCTCATCATGTCTATCTCATCATGCCTATCTCATCATGTCTATCTCATCATGCCTATCTCATCATGTCTATCTCATCATGCCTATCTCATCATGTCTATCTCATCATGCCTATCTCATCATGTCTATCTCATCATGCCTATCTCATCATGTCTATCTCATCATGCCTATCTCATCATGTCTATCTCATCATGCCTATCTCATCATGTCTATCTCATCATGCCTATCTCATCATGTCTATCTCATCATGCCTATCTCATCATGTCTATCTCATCATGTCTATCTCATCATGCCTATCTCATCATGTCTATCTCATCATGCCTATCTCATCATGTCTATCTCATCATGCCTATCTCATCATGTCTATCTCATCATGCCTATCTCATCATGTCTATCTCATCATGCCTATCTCATCATGTCTATCTCATCATGCCTATCTCATCATGTCTATCTCATCATGCCTATCTCATCATGTCTATCTCATCATGCCTATCTCATCATGTCTATCTCATCATGCCTATCTCATCATGTCTATCTCATCATGTCTATCTCATCATGCCTATCTCATCATGTCTATCTCATCATGCCTATCTCATCATGTCTATCTCATCATGCCTATCTCATCATGTCTATCTCATCATGCCTATCTCATCATGTCTATCTCATCATGCCTATCTCATCATGTCTATCTCATCATGCCTATCTCATCATGTCTATCTCATCATGCCTATCTCATCATGTCTATCTCATCATGCCTATCTCATCATGTCTATCTCATCATGCCTATCTCATCATGTCTATCTCATCATGTCTATCTCATCATGCCTATCTCATCATGTCTATCTCATCATGCCTATCTCATCATGTCTATCTCATCATGCCTATCTCATCATGTCTATCTCATCATGCCTATCTCATCATGTCTATCTCATCATGCCTATCTCATCATGTCTATCTCATCATGCCTATCTCATCATGTCTATCTCATCATGCCTATCTCATCATGTCTATCTCATCATGCCTATCTCATCATGTCTATCTCATCATGCCTATCTCATCATGTCTATCTCATCATGTCTATCTCATCATGCCTATCTCATCATGTCTATCTCATCATGCCTATCTCATCATGTCTATCTCATCATGCCTATCTCATCATGTCTATCTCATCATGCCTATCTCATCATGTCTATCTCATCATGCCTATCTCATCATGTCTATCTCATCATGCCTATCTCATCATGTCTATCTCATCATGCCTATCTCATCATGTCTATCTCATCATGCCTATCTCATCATGTCTATCTCATCATGCCTATCTCATCATGTCTATCTCATCATGTCTATCTCATCATGCCTATCTCATCATGTCTATCTCATCATGCCTATCTCATCATGTCTATCTCATCATGCCTATCTCATCATGTCTATCTCATCATGCCTATCTCATCATGTCTATCTCATCATGCCTATCTCATCATGTCTATCTCATCATGCCTATCTCATCATGTCTATCTCATCATGCCTATCTCATCATGTCTATCTCATCATGCCTATCTCATCGTTGAGGCCAATACAGTAGAACAATTTAAACATGCTTGGGATAAATATAAGGGTATCCTAAATTGTAAACCAAATTGAGGGTAAATAGAGTCCAGGGTCACTGTAGTTTTGAATAAACAAATGGGCAGACTAGATGGGCCATGTGGCTCTTATCTGCCGTCACTTTCTATGTTTCTATCCGAATTCCGGATCTGGTCCATAACAATTAATTCAATTGATTTAAAAGTATTAAAATTAAATTAACACACAGTACTTTACCTTCTGTAAGGTTAAAGGCTTCCAGGATATTCTTATATAGGCTGTGGAGTGTCAGCAGCCTCTATGTTGACTAGGTTCAACCACACCTTCCATCCTTGCACATCTGTTTTGGGTATGTGGGAGGAAACCCACACAGTCACGGGGTTAACATACAAACTCCTCACAGATACGGCCTAGTAGGGAATCAATCTCAAGACCTCAGCACTGTGAGGCACAAGTGCTACTCGCTGAGCCACTGTACTGCCCCATACATGTAGTGTGCCCTACTGTAACCTTTAAATCCCACACCCCTCTCTCTTATACTTACACCCACAATTGCAAAACCAATTCTCTGGATACCACACATCCAGATACAATGCAGGTCGTGGCAAGTGCGCAGATACGAAAGCAGTGCTGTCCAATCCTAGCGACTCTCTAGAAATGACTCTCTTTCATTAAGCCTGTATCCTGCTCTAAGTATGAAGTAAACATTATATAACATGGGGCTGTCTTGGTTTTCTCATTTAAAACTATTAATAGTTAATACTTGTATGTGTAATGGATATAAAGGACGAGGGTTCTTATCCCCTGCAAACTCTAGTGACACACAGCCATGTATTGCTATAGAGCAGAGCATATTACCAAGCAGCACTTGCTGTACAACATCCAAGTAAACTAGATTTAGTCCAAACATGAGAATATCTGCATTTACACTGTGGCATTATGGGGGATTACATGGAATGTTGTGTGGGGTTAAAGCCATTAATCTCAGATTACTAAATACTGCATGTAATATTGTATATGTGGGTTATGTAAAGTGCTAGTTCTCTATATGCATGTAATATGTAAAAAAAAGACATAAATTTAACATAATATGTGGAAAGCGTAAAATAAAACGCAGGCAAACCTGACTGTATGGAGTAGACAAAGGAGACAACTTTTGGAATGATTGAAGGCGCTTTCATAACCCACCCACATATGCTGAGCATAGACACGAGGGGGTCACATAAATAATGGGGGTGCACCATCACCCACAAACGTGTCTCCTAGATATACTGTTTAGCCTTCATGTCTGTATCTAGCTGCTTAATACAGAAAGCAATAACAATACACAGACACTGGATCTTACCTTCAGGCCAACATCCATGCAGACCCCTCTTGCACCAGTCACTCTCCCCCTCATTCAGTTGTGTCCCTTGAAAATCACCCCAAAGCACTGGGGACCCCTCATTGTTCTCCTCCTCCTCCTCCTCGGTCTCCTCTCTGACCATGTCTCTGGTTCCCAGCGAAGATGCCACCGTGGTATATACCATCCCTGCGTCAAGCCTGTGTTCAGCAGCATCTGCCATGGTGAGGCTGCGAGATCTCTCTGCTTTCTTGTGAGGGGTCTTCTGTGACCCCTGAAACGTCCTCATTCGCCTGATGTTCTTAATCATGGGCAGCAGAGCTCAGAGTGTATTCATCATTTTTTCCCCCTCCCTTCATATTCTGCGCTTCCCCCGGCCGCTCTATGCATCTCACAGGAGAGAAGCTGTTTTCTCACATTCTTACAATAGCAGCACTGCCACCTAGCAACCCATCCAATTAACATCCTAATCTGCTGTGCAGAAGATATGTACAGTATATACTGCCATCTACACACACACAAACACTGCCATACAACGCTCATTCCATCCAGTACATCACTCTCTACCTACAATTATTCAATCTGTGCCAGTCACTCTCTCATTACACATGGTACTCACCTGTTCTTATTTTACACCCTTCCTTGACTCCCCATACTATGTTATTGATGATTGGATGGTTTCTACATTTTATGACCTCTCAGCTAGCGGCCACAATGACCTAGAATTTCCTAGAAGCAAAATATTGTCACCTTTGCTTATTTTATAGCAAGATCTATTTGCATGTCAGAGAATTTTTATGTGTTTTTTTGACAGTGTATTTGTGCTGTCTTTTATGTCCAGGTTTACCACACTGGAGCGTGTGAGCACAATACAACGTTTATCTCAAGCCCCACCCCTTGCAATAGCCACACCTCTTTTATACTCATTAGTCCCGGTGGCCCTGTTACAGAAGAGAATACAACAAAACTCCATTGCACAATACACCCCCATGTAAGTAACTGGTTAAATTATCATTTCTACTCAACATTTCAACCCACGTAACTTGGCTGAGGAAAAAAAAAAAAAAAGGCTGACGTGCATTGTGCCTAGAAAAAGCCACCTTTCAGCCTAATCCCCCGCAAAGCACGTAGGTACCGTGGATCATTTATAATCCTGGCCTACTCCTTTGTCACCTGATGACATAATATATGCATCTTGGGGCTGATGCAGAATTGATTGCAAAATGGGAGTAAATGACTCAAAAAAATAAACGCATTTGCAAAACAAATCGAGTGTATTTTAAAACCATATGTGGACATAGCATGATACACAAGCATTATTTACTGTATATGGGTTATGGTGGGATACGGACCTCCCTTTCTTGGTCACAAGTATAATGAATGTTCTTATTATGGGCCGTATTCAGAGAACCGTTTCTTTAAAGGTATGCAATTATGCGCACTGCCGGTGCAGGCCACACCCCCTCACACCCATGACACTCCTCTCTCTTGGCCGTGCTGTCGGTGACTTCAGCCTCCATAGACCACTTGTAACTTTCCGTGAGCAGTTGCGTGCGTATGTGTCCTCCGTAGGTACGATTCATGTTCGTTGCGCCCACATATCTTCATTTAAATGCCTTCCTCCGCCCATTTTTATTTAAATTTTCACGTGCTTATTTTTGCGTCTCACATCCGGACTTGTGCGATTCACAAGTCCGTCCGTGAGGCACTTACACGCATGTAGTCTACGTATACAACGAAAAAGAGTTACTTCGCATGCGCAGTTGAAATGTACCTAAAAATACGCATGGAACTCACCGTGAAAACGGTTCTCTGAATACAGCCCTATAAGAGCAAGTGCGGCAAATTGGGATGAAGTTGCCGCTGCGGCAATTGCTATTTTTAGACTCATGTTTCTTCGGCTTCCGAATAAAGAATACTTTTATATTGGAGCAGTTACAATGGCGAATGTTCCTATTTCAACAAGGTACCTGTTCCCTATGCCAAATTGTACTCACCCTGATGGGGGTGGGTTAAGATTAGGATGCAGGACAGGGACAGTTAAGGTTAGGCTATGGGAAGGGGATGCCCGCAGCCTACCTTAACCGTCCCCTAACCCTAAGAGGTTAAAGTTAGGCTGCAGGACAGGGATTGTTAGGGTTAGGGGTGAGGGTTAGGCTCTGGGAAGGGGATGGTTAAGGTTAGGGATAGGCTTAGAAGACGGTTAAGGTTAGGTTGCGCGAAAAAGGGACAATTAGGGTTAGGCTGCAGGACAGGGATTCTTAGGGTTAGGGGTTAAGTTTAGGCTCTGGGAAGGGGGTTAGGGGTTAAGTTTAGGCTCTGGGAAGGGGATGGTTAAGGTTAGGGATAGGCTTAGAAGACGGTTAAGGTTAGGCTGTGGGAAAGGGACAGTTAGAGTTAGGCTGCAGGACAGGGATTGTTAGTGTTAGGGGTTAAGGTTAGGCTGTGGTAAGGGGATAGATAAGGTTAGGCTGCAGAGAGGGGGCAGTCAAGGTTAGGCTGTGTGCTGGAGATGGTTAGGGATAGGCTTAGAAGACGCTTAAGGTTAGGCTGTGGGAAGGGGATGGCTATGATTATGGTGACGAAAACAGTACCTGTCACCGTTGGAATCTTCAAAGACACCAGTCCCAAGAATGGCGCTGTCTCATCGCAAATTGCCTCAAGCTGAACACGGTCATCATTTCGTTGCCAGATGTGTTCTGTTGAAATGTAGATCTTCGGAACAGTGAACCACATCCCTGAAAATTGAGTGATTTGAAAATTAGCATAAGTCAGATTGTGGATCAGCCACTTTGGACCTGATTCAGAGATTGAAAATAAGAGAGGAAATTTACTCCTGGGCAAAACCATGTTGATTTCAGGGGGAGTCATATTTCATCAGTTGAGAACAGTATAAGAGTTGAGAAGTGGCGTTTCATATCCCAAATCGAAATAGCATAAAAATAATAATACCCCCTCCCGTCACCCTTCCCCTGCCTCTTGACACCCCTGCTGATGCCACTGCACTTGGCGATTCAGCCTTCAATGCGAACAAGGGGAAGCCACTCTCTTCGCTCATATGGGGATGCGATCCCTGGACCTTACCTTAATACATCTGAGCCGTCCTCAATTAAAATGTTCTGGATCCGGACCTATGTTCTTTCATTGATATTTGTCTCTCTGTTGTCTGTAATTAATTGCACAGGGCTGGATTCACAATTCCGTATTTTTTTTACATACGTCCCTAATTTTCCGAATCTGGCTACTTACTACGCATGCGTAGTAACTATTGCACGCTATCTACGTAGCGTTTCCTTACGTAGATTGTGTACATGCGGTCTTTAAAGACGAAATGCTATGTAGATAGCGTAAAATAGTTACTATGCATGCGCAGCAGCTAGATTTGGAAAGTTAGGGACGTATGTAAAAAAAATGATGGGATTGTGAATCCAGCCCACAGTCATTAAAGTAAGACATCTGGGAAATCCACTGGCTATTGTACAATAACTTGACAGGAATCCAAGTACTGGTGGCAATGATCAGGTAAATAAGCTTGACTTACACGATCATTCTACCAGTTTCCTTTGTCAGCTTTAAGCCAATTGTTTTTATACCTACAATACAGTATAATTAATCCAATGTCGCAGTTGGTAATGGACACACTGAAGTATATCTAATAAGGAAACGTGCCAATAACAGCCAATCAGACTGTAGCTATTATTATGACTTTGGGACGTTTGGCGATTTATACCAGCGGCTTCTGTAAGCCTCCCTAAACATTATTAGTGCACATGCACACGCCAGATGTTACGCTACGGATTCCCGCATGTATGGAACATAATTAGGCACGCATGGAGATCTGTACGGAGGAGCGTGCCTGCAAGGGGGCGGGGATAGGCATGCAGATGAGGCTGAGTGGGCGGCAGTAGGGGTTAGGTTGCGCGAAAAAGGGACAATTAGGGTTAGGCTGCAGGACAGGGATTCTTAGGGTTAGGGGTTAAGTTTAGGCTCTGGGAAGGGGATGGTTAGGGTTAGGGATAGGCTTAGAAGACGGTTAAGGTTAGGCTGCGGGAAAGGGACAGTTAGAGTTAGGCTGCAGGACAGGGATTGTTAGAGTTAGGGGTTAAGGTTAGGCTGTGGTAAGGGGATAGATAAGGTTAGGCTGCAGAGAGGGGGCAGTCAAGGTTAGTCTGCGTGCTGGAGATGGTTAGGGATAGGCTTAGAAGACGCTTAAGGTTAGGCTGTGGGAAGGGGATGGCTATGATTATGGTGACGAAAACAGTACCTGTCACCGTTGGAATCTTCAAAGACACCAGTCCCAAGAATGGCGCTGTCTCATCGCAAATTGCCTCAAGCTGAACACGGTCATCATTTCGTTGCCAGATGTGTTCTGTTGAAATGTAGATCTTCGGAACAGTGAACCACATCCCTGAAAATTGAGTGATTTGAAAATTAGCATAAGTCAGATTGTGGATCAGCCACTTTGGACCTGATTCAGAGATTGAAAATAAGAGAGGAAATTTACTCCTGGGCAAAACCATGTTGATTTCAGGGGGAGTCATATTTCATCAGTTGAGAACAGTATAAGAGTTGAGAGGTGGCGTTTCATATCCCAAATCGAAATAGCATAAAAATAATAATACCCCCTCCCGTCACCCTTCCCCTGCCTCTTGACACCCCTGCTGATGCCACTGCACTTGGCGATTCAGCCTTCAATGCGAACAAGGGGAAGCCACTCTCTTCGCTCATATGGGGATGCGATCCCTGGACCTTACCTTAATACATCTGAGCCGTCCTCAATTAAAATGTTCTGGATCCGGACCTATGTTCTTTCATTGATATTTGTCTCTCTGTTGTCTGTAATTAATTGCACAGGGCTGGATTCACAATTCCGTATTTTTTTTACATACGTCCCTAATTTTCCGAATCTGGCTACTTACTACACATGCGTAGTAACTATTGCACGCTATCTATGTAGCGTTTCCTTACGTAGATTGTGTACATGCGGTCTTTAAAGACGAAATGCTATGTAGATAGCGTAAAATAGTTACTATGCATGCGCAGCAGCTAGATTTGGAAAGTTAGGGACGTATGTAAAAAAAATGATGGGATTGTGAATCCAGCCCACAGTCATTAAAGTAAGACATCTGGGAAATCCACTGGCTATTGTACAATAACTTGACAGGAATCCAAGTACTGGTGGCAATGATCAGGTAAATAAGCTTGACTTACACGATCATTCTACCAGTTTCCTTTGTCAGCTTTAAGCCAATTGTTTTTATACCTACAATACAGTATAATTAATCCAATGTCGCAGTTGGTAATGGACACACTGAAGTATATCTAATAAGGAAACGTGCCAATAACAGCCAATCAGACTGTAGCTATTATTATGACTTTGGGACGTTTGGCGATTTATACCAGCAGCTTCTGTAAGCCTCCCTAAACATTATTAGTGCACATGCACACGCCAGATGTTACGCTACGGATTCCCGCATGTATGGAACATAATTAGGCACGCATGGAGATCTGTACGGAGGAGCGTGCCTGCAAGGGGGCGGGGATAGGCATGCAGATGAGGCTGAGTGGGCGGCAGTAGGCACTTCCACACGAATCTGCGTTCAGACAAACGTAGATCCGTGCAGAGAACTTAAGAAAGGGTTATGGACGCGTAATACATCCAAAGTCCGCACATGAGAGGGAGTCACATGGGCGTTCACTTCCCTTTCCATGCGTACGAAACACACACAGAGGTGTGGATCCGGTCCTTTGCTTGGTAAATGACAGCCATAATCTGATTGGTTGCTATGTGCAACATCTCTCCCTTTTCTCTTTAGAAGATTTATTAAAATCAGCGCTAGGTTTTCTTGTTAAGACTGTGGATTTTAGGCAAATGAAAACATTCACCTAATTCCCAAAAGAGAGCAAAAGCCTACGTTGCAAAAAGAAACGTGGATGGCGTTACAAAATTACTGCGCATGCGCAGTAACAAATATTGGAAAACTCCGGGCGCATATGCAATGCGCCCGGAGCTCTGCATATGGCCCAGAGTCTAAAGGAGAGACACCCAGGGCCTGATTCACACTTAAGAAGGAGCTGAATCTCCAAACGTATTTTTAAGAACACAGGGCCAGATCCAGACTTAAGTTCACTTTAAGTACGACCTCGTAGCGTAGTTACACAGTCGTAAGTATAATGTACTCCCTCGGGCACTCCCCTTGAACGCACGTAATTTAGCTGCTTTACGTGTTCCAAACCCTACCTTAACTTTTCCTTGCGTATCTGCGGTCGTACGTATCGCCTTGTCGTACGTAACTGCCTAACCCCGCCCATACTGTACAATTAAAATGCCTCCCACCACCTACAATGCGTATTTTCTGCTTGCGTAGAGATGACTCGCCCCTTCATACGTAGTTATGAACAAGTTACGTACGATCAGAGTTACGATGCGTAACATCTGCTGTGCACATGGGCAGTACGTACAAACAGACACATTTACGCATGCAGCATACATAAATTTGCTGTTGTACTTAAGTCTGGATCTACCCCATGTAAGCTTCACATGCTCAGAACACAAAGTTACGCATGGGATCCAGCTGTTACGCACGGAAACCCATTAAGCCCGGACTTCAACTCTGTTATTAGTGAGACAAGTAAGAAGGGGCGTGGCCAGTTCTCCATAAGAAGGAAGTTAAGAAAAGTTGTTGGGGGGAGACATTTAAATGAGGCAGTATGGGCCAGTACACACGTACATGCACAGAGATTTAAGGTAGCCTTTGGCTAGTCAGGTAAGACCCGTAAGAACAATGGGAGTGTCATGGGAGTTGCCTTGCCATTTAGGTGCGAAGTTTTGCAAATCCGAACGTTCTTATCTTCTTCTTAAGTGTGAATCAGGCCCAATTTCAGAAATATCTTGAATTAAGAATTGAGCCATTTAACAGGAAAGGTAACGCAATTTAATAAGACATATCCGCTACAAGCCAGGTGGCAGGCGAGCTGGATATACAGTATATGGAAAAGGATTTAAGGAGAGAGGCTTAAGGACAGAGATTCTTTTCTGTAAAGAAAGCGGAAGAAGACGTATAAAATAATGTTTTTATCATCAACAAAGAAATCAAGTCAACAGCGGAAAGGTTTTAGAAAGGCTTTAACAATGCCGCAGTGCTTGTTTATTTCAGCAAATGGAAACATATAAAATGAGCTTAGGAGGAGAAGACGGAAGGACAAGATGTTTTTTCTTTGGAAGAAAGCCTTTTGTGAGTTAGTATAAAATGGGGTTATAAGAGATGCAATCTATGCAGATAGGGCTTGAAAATAAGTTTCATTATATGATCGGGATTCAGAGTTCTTGCACATTCCGAATGGAGAACGGCCAGTTCATCCTCAAGCATCCGTTTTTTCAACTCATCCAAACATAAGAGGGTCTGGGCTGCAATCCCAAGTGCGTTTGTGTTACAGGGTACAGTCCAGCCATGCCAAGCCAAGCCAGAATTTAGTACGTGCATGTCTCCTTTCTGGTCTGCCCGCAAGTGGACCAGAAAGGGGACATACAAGTACTAAATTCATAGTGGCGAATAGTGGAACTGCAGGAGACCTATAAGTACTAGAAAAATTCTGCCTGTCTCCTTTCCCTTTGCATGGCTCCCAGCTACAGATTTGTTTACTATTACCATAGCAATAGTAAATAAATATGTCCAATCAGGTGTCTTTGTTTTTTAACCCAGGACCTTTTCACATTGCCACCAGTCCTGTGTGAGACCCGGGTAAAAACCCTTCTTTTTTCCTCTTATGAATCCTGGGTCATTAGACCCGGGTAGCTGAAAAAGGGACGTTTCACATCACCACCAAATACCAGGATTTTTGCTAAGATCCAGCTTTTTGGTAAAAAAAAAACCCACAATACCTACAGATACCCATGTGGATAATGATATCTCTTCTTTTCTATTTCTTTTTATTATTTTAAATAAGAAGTTATTATTCTTGCACAAATGTAACTTAGTAAAGACAATGGGCCAAATCCAGAACAACGCTTGTGAGGGAATTTATGCGTGACGGACACGTAAAATCTCGTTTTGGTAAGTACTGTGCATGCGCACCATAGAAAATACGCTCCGTAATGTAGCGTAAATGTAAACGTATGGGCCATTCACGTATGCGTCGCGTAAATCCTTACGTGTGGGCGTGCCAATTTTACGTGAGTCTAACATACGTCAGAAATACGTTATGTAGGCGGGGGTTTGTATTTAAAGTGTACAGTATGGGCGTGCTTAGCTGCGTAAATACGTGTTGCACATACGTACGTGAGCGGATGACATCGGTTACGTGGGCAAAAGTTAAGGTAGGGTTTGGAAAGCGGATCTCGGACAAAATACGTACATTCAAGGGGTGTGCCAAGGGGAGTGTATAGAAGGTACGCACGCGTAAATACGCTACACGAGTAAACTTATTGCAAGCGGAGTTCTGGATCTACCCCAATGTGCTGGAGCCAACCATTAACCATTGACTGAAATATTTGAAATGCTGATGAAATTCATCCTTCAAAAGGATCTACTGACCTACAAACCAAAATGGACACAACTATCTTGGCCAGGGGTTCTCAACCAGTGGTTCCTGTACCATTGGTGGTATTTGGGGGTACTCAGGGCATCAGGGTAAGGTTGTAAGGAGGTACAATACCAAATGGCCAAGGACATTATTAATAACATATACCTTGAGGGCTAAATGGCATATATAGAAACCTTAAAATCACGGCAAAAATATGTAAACAACAATAAAAACCCTGAAAAAATATATAGAGGTCGTGGGTATGTGTCTACATAATATGAATGTACTGCATGAGATTACTATCACCAGGACCCCAGTGTAGATAGACCTAGATGAGACCACTAGCACCATGACCCCGGTGTAAATACACAGTGCTCATATCATCATGGAACGCCCCCAAAAAAAGTGAGAACCTCTGATCTAGGCGTTATAATGACGTGAGCACACAATACAGAGAACAGGAAAAACAAAGGCAATGGGGACAGGCACTGGACACATCATGAGATGTCTTCTAAAGCAGAGAGAGATCGTAGCAGCCACTGTCTTTGAACTGTCTTTACAGGACATTAGGAATTAGTGAAAATAAATATATGTATTTGTCTCTTGCACGGGCAGAAGTTGACAAAGTTGGGCTTCATAGCAAGGTTGCTGGCAGACTGGTTGGGGGGAGATGGCAGTTTAGTCTTCAGACTACAGGACACCAACTGCTTTTGCACATACGCAGACAGCAGCTGTCATAGACAGAGCTCTGCACACAGTCTATGAGCGGCTAGATTTATTAAACTTCTCAAAAGGAAAAATTGAGATGTTTCCCATAGCATCCAATCAGACTCTAGCTGACATTCTCTAGTATGTAATATGAAAGTGTGAACTAGAATCTCATTGGTTGCCATGGGCAACATCTCCATAGCAGGGATGACTAGACTAACACAACGCCCTTTAGATCAGTGGTTATAGATACTTAAATTTCAATTGCAAACATGTTAGCAAGGGACAGCAGTGTTGGGCACAAACCCCCTTTTCCCAATTCTGATCCCACTTGTGGATATTCCACTTATCTATCACAGGGTTGCCGACTCTCCCAGAATGTCCGTTTGACTCCCGAAATTCGTGCAGTACTCCCGGTATTCCGGGAGAGCCAGCAAATCTCCCGCAAGTGACTTGAGGCCCGTGGTTTTCTACCACCCTTTATATCCATGCCCTCGTGTTCTATTACACTTCTTCCTTCGAAAAATGCCAAATTCCTCTAGCCATTCACAACCCTTGATATATGTGAAAGCTGCTCTCATATCCTCCCCTCCCTTTCTCTGCTCCAAGCTATACATGTTTAGTTCCTCTAGCCTTTCTTGGTATGTTGTGTGACACAGGCCATGGACCATTTTAGTTGCTCTTCTTTGCACAGTCTCTAATGTATTTATGTCTTTCTGGAGATATGGCCTCCAGAACTGAACACAGTATTCTAGGTGAGGGCGTACCAATGATTTATAAAGGGCTACTTAAAGGGGCATTACTACTTCCCTCTTTCTGCTACTAATTCC
>WWET01000026.1:1484240-1523179 GCA_011038615.1 Limnodynastes dumerilii
ATCGTTATGCAGGTCAGGACTTTAAATTGTTACTGCTGTTTGACAAGATGTTGGATTGTGAGTTAAATCTGTCGGTGTGTACCCCGTGTTACTGGTGGTAGGTTTAGAGTTCTTAGCCTCTACTCTACACTTAGGACATCAGAATATGTGCAGACTGATGAGTGTTCCTGGGGGTGGTAGCAGATATTTCCGTTAGCAGGGTTAACCGCCACCATTTTTTGTGGTGACAAATGAAGCAAAAGAAGGATTTCCACACTTGCCATGTAAAAATTTGTCTCAAAGCTGTTCAGAGAAAAGCTGTATAAAAGCACAACCGGCTGGATCTAGACTTAAGCAAGTGCTTGAACTTAGTTACTCCTGGGCTAAACCATGTTGATTGCAGGGGGAGTCAAGTTAATTGTATACTTTACATGCAAGAATATATCTTTGAATTGCTTACTGCACACAGATTCTGACCAGCTTTACTATCACACTGTTATTTAGACTTGGGAGAGGAAACATCACCTCTCAACTCTAATACTGTTTGATAATAAATAAAATATGACTCCCCTGCAATCAACATGGTTTAGCCCAGGAGTAACTCATTTCAAGCACTTACTTAAGTCTGGATCCAGCCCAATGGCTCTACCTTTAATCCTTTCTAATGGAAAGTACACATATACATGTGCATACCTCCCAACATCTAAAATCCTGGAAACCATGTCCCCCAATCCACCCCTTTCTTCATAAACTAGTCCCCTTTTGCAGCCCACCAATCAGGACAGTGCCCCCGAAATAGGGAAAGTATGGGCCGTATTCAGAGATCCGTCCGAGAAAAGTTCGCAATTATTCGCACAGACGCAGCAAGGCCACACCCCTGACACTCCCCTGACACGGACGGGTTTTCTGTGACTTACGAGTGCCTCGACCTGCCTTATCTTTACGTGGGCATTTCCGTGTGTCCCGTACCTGCGTATCTAACTAACCGCGCCCACACTCCTTAATTAAAATGCCTCCCCCCGCCCATTTTTATTTAAATTCTCACGTGCGTATTTTTACGCAGGAGATCCGTGCGTATTTACCCACGTGCGATTCACAAGTCCGTACCGTGATGCACTTCCACACGTATAATCTACATGCAGTTGAAACGTACCTATAAATACGCATGGAAATCGCTGCGAAAACGGTTCTCTAAATACGGCCCTATGTGTTCGTGCCCGACCATCCACTTCTGCCCCCTGAATGTGCCAGTCATCCACTTCTGCCCCCCTGTATGTGCACAGCCACACTTTTCTGCCCCCCCCCCCACGTATGTGCCCACCCATCAATTTCTGCCCCTTGTATGTGGCCAGCCATCAATTTCTGACCTGTCCCTATACCCCAACTTTTCTCTTTAATTACGTATTCTAATTGTCCGTTACCTTTGCTGTCTTCTCCCCTCTTCCTCTTCGGCGCTCTCTGCTTGGTTGAAATCACTGATGTGATGCGGTCACGTCTTTCACATAAACAGTATTGGCTATACAGGTTATTTATACGGGAGCCCTGTAGGAAACCTTTATCCTCCCTCGATACATCAGCAAATTTAAGTTCCAGTCATTCGCAGATTTGGTCCTACATATGGTTTATGTGATGGCCGCACAGGACAAGCAATCCTAGTAAAAAAACATAAAGCATAAAATAAAAACCCTGCCTCCAGTCTAGTCTGCTTATCACGGCAAACTAGAAGGCGGACAGACAGCGGGGCTGTCGCTGAAAGTTGGGGCAGGTGGGAGTTATGCGTGTGATATATAAATGAATACTATATTATAAACTATGTTACATCCTCAGTCACAGGTAATTGCTGTGATTATTCTAATGAGATGGTAATCTACTATATGATCAGAACATAGGACGGTATTCACACCTAACAAGCTCCGGCTCTAAGCGGTAGCCAGCGGAGCCTTTTTATTTGACGAGAACTTGGATGTTGACGGTAATGGGTGGTGGTCACTCAGATATTGTCAGTGTAAGAAGGAGATTGCGAAGATGCTCTATGTATGTTGGGTGTTGGTTACTATAATTGTTCTGCGTATTGGGTGGTGGTAAGTAGGATGCTTTCTGTCATGAGTGGCAGTCACTATAATGCTCTCTGTATTGGAAGGTGGTAACTAGGATGCTGTCTGTATTGTGTGGTGATAACAATGATGCTCTCTGTATTGTGTGGCAGTCACTATAATGTTCTGTGTATTGTGTGGCGGTCACTATAATGTATATAATATATATATATATATGTCATGAGTGGACTATAATGCTCTCTGTATTGGAAGGTGGTAACTAGGATGCTGTCTGTATTGTGTGGTGATAACAATGATGCTCTCTGTATTGTGTGGCAGTCACTATAATGTTCTGTGTATTGTGTGGCGGTCACTATACTATAATAAACAGACCAACGGAAAACAACAAGACTGGAGCACTGACTTTCTATTCAGCTAAGGCTTCGCTTCCCATCAGAAAAACTATTAAAGGGGGTTTCACAAAATTATTTGAACTAGAGCCTTTCAAATATTACTGGTTCCTAGGCAAATAATCGGTGGAAGCAATAAAGATTCTTCCTGTGTGTAGAGTACATGTGCACTTTAAACCATAATGTTGCATACAACTGCTGGGCATTAATATAAACTAGTGCAAAGGGAAGAGGCGGTGTTTTTCCTAGGAACAATTCATATTATAATGGTAATTTCTGTAGTGTAATAAAAAAAAATTAACCAAAACATGAATTTGGTTACTATGAGCAACAAAATCTCCACATTAACGAAAACTGTGATCATTATAACAATGCATTTTAATGTCACTGGAATTTGATATGCATAGATGCTGCTATGTAAATAACCATCATTCTGTTATTGAAATACTTACACAGCTTTAGTTATATTTTGCTGTTTTTTTATATTGAAAAAAAATAAATGGATTATATTTGATATTTTATGTTTATGTTATTTATATAATTAAATCCATGGAAAACTACTGTTTCTGTTTTTTTAATGTATTGAGAACAGACAACAGGGGGTGTTACGTTAATCTTAAAACACTTTATTAATGTTCTCACAGAAACCCTTACATTTGTTAAAAATACTCTGCTCCTGAGCTTTCACATTGTCACTGGTTTCAATGAATTGATTGATATTTGAAAAACATTTTTCTGTCTGACTCAGGTGGTTACCATAGTAACTGATAGCTGAGCTCTGGAGCAGAACATTTTGTACCAAATGGAATGGGTCATGTGGGAGGGTCTGAAACTATGACTGATATCTTCTTGAAACCAGTCAAGTAATGACAGACACCTCTATGGACAGAAAACAATAAAGTAATATTGTATTTCAATAAATATTCTGGAACTGGATCCAGGCTTCCGTTCGACACCAGACTTATGCACGCAAAGGACCTCATTTACAAAGATCAATTTGTGAAGGCGAGATGAAATCGTTTCATTTCGCCGCGATTTACTCGCGATTTTTTGGTTTAAATCGCAGTATTCACAAAGATGCAATGTCAGTTACACTGGTGCTCTAGCGTTTCTGACTTCATCTATTATATAAGACACTGCCCCCTAGTGACCAAATGGTCATTAGGAGCAGTACCGCGGAAGAAGAGGAGCGTGTCCCCGCCGTGGCAAGTCCAGAAGAGCCAGAGAACCGGACGAGTGACTCCAATCAACCGGAACCAAGACTACAATCAAGTGAAGAACTTTCAGCACATCCAACACCGCTTCCCCAGAGAGATGCCAGCAAACGGTGAGTGCTCAAAACTTTAATTTTTTTTACAACACCACACACTGCATTCAAACACTTAGGATAGGACACAGTGACCACCGGAGGTAAGTGCACACATTAGGGAACATAATTGGTTAGGGAAAATTATTTTTTACATGCACACTTACTGTATTGTGTTAAAGTATGTTTGGTGCACACTGTCTTTTTTTTTTTACACACACTACACACAGTGTGGCATGGTTATTACTACAAGGCTAAGCAATGCTGAGCCTTGTAGTTCTATCAGCACAGCATGGCTAAGGCTTTCAACCATGCAGCACTTGCTTTTTTCACACACAAAAACATGTTAAGTATATTGACATGTGTTTTTGAGGGTCAGGGACGTGTGATTACATGAAAATCGCACCTCTCAGGCTGCAATTTTTTTTTTTTTGTGATTTGAGGTCGCACTAAAGGCGATTTCTTCAATTCGCCTTTAGTGAATACCACAAATTTTTTTTTCTGTCTTTTGAATGGCAAATATCTGGACGATATCTGTCCAGCGATGTTTGCAGAGGTGATTTTTTAAGCCATAAATCACGCAATTTGACCTTTTGTGAATACCGTGATGTGAGTTCAGAGGGTCAAATCACGCAATTTATGGCGATTTAGGACAAATCGTCCTTTGTAAATGAGGCCCAAAGTGTGAAAGTCAGGTGTTTTGAAGGAAGAGCACATGTGCACTCCAGATGTCATGGGGGATCTTCTGTCGTACAGAATTCCAGGGGTCGGCGCTCATCTCTAGTAATCGATAGGAGTTTTGGCAAAAAGCCGCTGGAAAGCCTGACCAAGAAGTCTTGTATCACAGCCAGCTTTGGACAAGTGTAGAGATCTGCTCTATCAAGGGCAGGTGGTTAGCCTCAAATAGAGGGGAATCTGATTGCCACGGTAGAAATGGAGTGATATGGGATGAGGATAGAGTGGAGGATAGATTTCTGACTTATATCCCGGGTGTAGCTGCATCCAGCAACAAAAGAATAGCTTCACACTGGAAAGAGGTCAGGAAATATACCAGGATCAGGAACCTGCCTAGTGGCTAAAATAGTTGAAGACCGCACTCTAAAAGTAAAAGTTATTGATAATTATCTGTGTAACTATTAAATGTAATGATCGTGCTATCACCCTGGATGAAGAAGATATACAAGAGAAAAGACAAAAACAGATATCCCTCTGGTAGAGTAGCAATCCTATATGACCAGTGGCAAATGAAAAAAGTAAAAAGGTTTAATGCTTTACTAAATTATTCTAAAAATAAGTAGGGCCTATACTAACAGCGAAATATAAAATAAAAAAAGTGAGAAACAAGTGATTCAAATTGGTTATGCCCTGTCATCCTCCCAATATCAATGCTGGGAAACAATAACCCTGCCAATGGGATCTACACACTAAGTACTGCATGTACCTGGATATATTTGTTTTGTATGTGCCTCTAACAATATAGACTATTATTAAGTAGGTGGAGCAGAAATATTCAGGTAAGCAAGAATCCCTGATTAGGATGCTAATATACATTCAATTGTAGCCTTTTTGTCTCAATGGACCTGATTCAGACTTAAGAAGATTCTTAAAATAAGAGAGGAAAGTTGCTCCTGGGCTAAACCATGCAGATTTCAGGTCATGTAAATTGTACACTTTGCATGCAGGGATATATCTGTGAATTTCTTACTGCACACAGATACTGACCAGCTTTACTATCACACTGTTATTTAGACTTGGGATAGGAAACATCACCTCTCAACTCTAATACTGTTTGCAACAGATGAAATATGACTCCCCTGCAATCAACATGGTTTAGCCCAGGAGTAACTCATTTCAAGCACTTACTTAAGTCTGGATCCAGCCCAATGTCAGGAGACCAGATCCAGAGTTTGAAAATAAAAAGATTACATCTGGGCAAAACCATGTTGAATTTGGGATGTGGTCGCTGGTCCGGCCGACACTATTATGATATATGAATATGATACTATTACCGGCTGAATGGCGACCTGTAATATTTAATATTCCACATAAAGTAAGAGTTACCTAGACGGGTATAGTAAACGGTACATTATATTGTACAGAGACATCAGCCACTGGTCCAGCCCATTCTAGGGGATTGTTGTGCGGTGAATCATTACATTATTGGCCAGTTACTATGTCATTGTGCTGGTGGACATTTAAACATGGCGAAACTCGGAAGGATATGAGCAGGTTATTTGAGATAGAAATAGAATGTGAGGGCCATGAACAGCTCCCGGATGCTGAGACATGACGCAGTATTGAGAGAGGTAGTGTCAGACGCCCCTGTGTCTAGGCTGGCGGCGCTCTGAGATAGCAGGAAAGGGCTTTTCCTTCCTTGCGGTGTCATTGCACAAATGCACAAGAAATGCTTGAAATATTTCTTGCTTTGTCTCAAGGAATATGTCCATTTTCCTTAAGGGAAGAGACTGCGGGTTGATCATCAATGCTGGCAAAACATGTGACAACGATCAGGGGTGAATTTAGAAGGGGGTGGACAGGTGCCTCACTCCGGAGCACCTGATACAGGAGGGGTCAGGGGAGGGTAGTGAATTACCTGGCTGGCACACTGACCTGTGTGGCTTGGGCTGTTGTATGGGGAAGATGGAGCTCTATAGAATATGATGAAGTTAGTGGGTGGAGAAAAAGAATAAGGGGAGGAGTCCATTTAAAAAATAGGAGGAGCTCAAATTGATCATTAATCCGCCACCCTAAAATGGAATTCTAGATCCGAGCCTGGCCGATTTGTGTTAGGATTCCTAAACTTCCAGTACTGCTCAGCTATATTGCAATAAATGAAAGGGATTTCATTGTGTTTATTCATTTCTAAAGAGTCTTATTGACTAACTGATATGTAATTGATCATCGATTGGCTTTCCTGGATCGATTCAGGAACATTATGCAACCTTGAACTAAAGGTGACGAAGCATCTTGTACTTTTTTTATGGATCCTTTCTAGAATCTACTTCATTGGGTACTTTTAAATGAGATATATACTGAATGTCTGCAGAGGCTTTTCTAACGAATATATGCTGCATTTGGTGTTGCGTTTTGTAATAGGCATTAATACTGTACAAAAAGCAAGAGGATCAGATCCACACCAATGGATCCCCGCTTATCCGAGACCACTTCCCTTGCACGTATGGGCCTACAATATCAAGACTTCACCTTATGATTTAAATGGTGAATGACCTGGAAATCTGCATAGGGCGTAAGTGTATACACAGCCGTAGCTGTTACATTTACATAGATCTCCCCACCCACTAAGCATACACGCCATATGCGTCCTGCCTCATCCCGCCATCGAAAATGAGAGGCATGCAGAGGAAGGTAAGAGGGATCAGCATGAGGACAGATTGAGATCCGTGCAGAGATTTTCTGGACATGTAAGTCTCCAGATCTCCACACGTGAGAGGTGATTGGCAGATGAGTTCACTCCTCTCTCATGCGTGTATTCCATGTGTACAGAGGTCAGGATCAGGTCCATTAACATTAATTTGCCTCTCCCTGAAATTCAAGCAATAACTTTCCACCTGTTTTCCTCATATTTTCAAACTGTGGATTTGCTCCACTGACTCTGTGACACCTCCCTTTAAATAGTGAGCTTCAGGAATGGGTCCCCGGTTAGAATGGCCCTATTCTGGTAGGGATGTTTTCGCCCAGCCAGTTTCGACCTGGCTGGGATATCGATTTCTTATGCCTCAATGAGGCATAGCAATCAATTTCAAGAGCACTGAACACGGTGCTCCGAAAGGTAAGTGGCAAAACTAACCCTAACCCTCCCCTTCTATTACCTTAACCCTCCCTTCCGCACAGCCGGCCCTAACCCTTCCCCGCAGCCTGACCCTAACCTTCCCTACCCCGCAGCCTAACCCTAACACTCCCTTCCCTGCAGCCTAACTCTAACCCTCCATTCCCCGCAGCCTGACCATAACACTCCCTTCCCTGCAGCCTGACCCTAACACTCCCTTCCCTGCAGCCTGACCCTAACACTCCCTTCCCTGCAGCCTGACCCTCACCCTCCATTCCCCACAGCCTGACCCTGACCCTTCCTTCCCAGCAACTTGACCCTAACCCTCCATTGTCCACAGCCTGACTCTAACCCTCCCTTCCCCAAAGTCTGACCCAAACACTAACCTTCTCCAAAGTCCCTGGAGAGGTTACTCACCTTTTCTGGTAGTCCACTGAAGCGGCGGGTCCGGCAGCAGCAGCGTTTTCGAACTTTTTGTGAAAATGAATGGGTAAGTATGCGATAGGCATACTATCACCCATTCTCAACCAAAAATTTGAAATTAGATGGGTTTTTGAAATAGGGACAGCCGAAAAGGAACTTTTGGCTGTCCCTATTTTGCAATACCATCTTTCTAAGCGGGGACTTCAATCGAGAGCTTCCATGAGCAGGATTCTCCACCTGGTGTCTTCTTCCTTTTCCTACCTACGGCCCATATTCAGAGTAGCGGACGTATAATATATACGTCCGGTGTTTAGCGACTACTTCGCATGCGTAGTCAATTTTTAACGTAATCTATGTATCTTTTCCTTACGTAGATTGCATAAATGCGGTCTGAATACGGGCCTACATCACCACCTCCACTCCCTTGGTCTTCTGTTAATTAGTTTCTCTGATCCTCTCTGCTGAATCCATCCTTCAAGAGCACAGGAGCAGCTTACACTGGTTTTCATGGTTTTACTGATGACTTTATTTTAACCTGCTGCGTATATATTGTTTTGTCCTAAAATTCGGTTCCAAGGACCCCTGTTGTGTCATATAATAAAATAAATCAGTGTAGTAGGATTTTCTGTGTAAGATGAGGTCTGATTGATTCTGTTGTTTAAACATTGTGGAAAAATAAACCCTTCAGAATGTTGAATAATGTCCAGAAAGTCTTAAATATGTTTTTGTTTGTAGAAGTGAAATGTAATATTGCAGAGAAAGTTTCCACCCAATTACTGGAAGAAAAGATATGCTGCACGCCTAATAAATGTAACCGTTCTATCTAGGCTTTCTGATTATACAGCATTAGCAAGAATGCAGGATTTTCAGAATCATTGGTGTGTTTTATAGTATTTTATACCATATAAAATTTCTGTAGTAACACTTCTAGCTACAGCTGTATTAGTGACATTGGGCTGGATCCAGACCTTGTTAAGTGCATGAACTTAGTTACACCTGGGCTAAACCATGTTGATTTCAGGGGAGTCATATTTCATCTGTTGCAAACAGTATTAGTGTTGAGAGGTGATGTTTCCTATCCCAAGTCTAAATAACAGTGTGATAGTAAAGCTGGTCAGTATCTGTGTGCAGTAAGTAATTTAAAGATATATCCCTACATGCAAAGAATACAATTAACTTGGCTCCCCCTGAAATCAACATGGTTTAGCCCTTGAGTAACTAAGTTCATGCACTTAACAAGGTCTGGATCCAGCCCATTGGGCCTGATCCAGACCTACGCATGAGAGTGGAGCGTATTACCGCTCCAGCTCCCACTCCCAAGACACTCCCCTTACCTTCCTTTCAGTACGCCCGCCGAACACTACCCTAACTTTTCCATGTGTTCGTACGTATTTTCGTAGCGACGCGCTGTTCGTAGCGGCCTGTACAATTTAAATGGCTCCCCCCGCCTACATTCCTTAACTCCAGCGTCCGTACTAACTTCATACTATAAACGCCCTGTCGTCGGAAAATACGCAAACAATACGGACGCCCGAATCACCGCTACGAAAAGGTCTTTGGTACGACCGGAAGTTGTCACTATGCACATGCGCAGTACGCTTACGATCAGCGTTAGGTCTGGATCAGGCCCATTTTCCACCCGATTTTCCGATTGGTGCGACTGATCTAATGATGATCCGGAGGCACAAGAAAATTGACATGCACTGAGCGTCCTGTCCATCTTTGCATATATTTTATGTATGTTGAACCGGATCAGGACGTTAATACACATTTCATGCATTCGGAGGTCTGAAGTGAACTCTCCTGTCACTCCCCTCTAACGGGCAGACTTTGCAGCAGTTACGCTGCCATAGACCAACCTTAAGTGTCCTGCATGGATATACGATCGTTTGTTGGGGTTTATAAACCATGCAGGTTATTCTCTAGCGTAGCTTAGATGTTTTTCTTTTACCTTTGGGCTGTTTAGCCTTCCTTAGCTGCAGCAGAGATTATTTCTAATTAGATTTTGTATGATCATAAATTTTTTTTGTTTTGATTATTTTAGGGTCGCTTTTCCTTTAGGCATTTTAGGTTATATTTTTCTTTTTTGGTATATTGTCCTGGATATCTCAGCGCAAAACATGAGTATGCGATTCAAAGGCGCACCTCATTGTATATCTGGATGACTATCTGGATGCAACTTCAAGCGGTCGCAGAGTTAGTTGCGGCCACAATTGTGTGCGCATTTTTTCTGAGCATACGCAGTGCAAAATGAGATATACTATGCCCAGGGGCGTAACTACAGGGGGTTCAAGGGTGTAGCTGTTACAATGCACGGAGTAGAGAGGGGGACTGTGGCAAGCGCTCCCCTTGCACTGTAAGCAAGCTGTCATACATGGAGTGCCAAGCGCTGTTTTACGTTTTCAGCCTATGACAGCTTCTATCAGGCAGCATTCCCACCTAGCTCCACCCCCAGTCCCACCAGGCACCACCCATCCATACTTAGATTCCGCCTCCTTGCTATTGGGCCCTAGCCTGTCACCTTCCACCCCTGACTATGTCATTCGCCATGCATTCCCATCTGGATCAGCCCCTACACGTTTATTGCTTATGATTTTCACATTTATTGGTCCCAGGAGTCGGCAGAAAATATTGGGTCCTTGTACCATATATCAGCTAATATGTTGGTTGCTGGAAGCATCAGACACACTATAAATATATAGATATAGGTTCACTGCTTATCAAATTATTTCATGCAGCACAGAAAATCAGTACACGTCATGTCATGTGACTGTTTTTTTGTGCAATCATTGGCCGACACGTGCATACACGCTATATAATTTTCTGAGCTCGTCTCCTCTTTTTCCAGTCAACAGAGACATAAAAGCAGAAATCTGGAATAGCTCTCATAGGAGTATGGAGAAGACTGACAGCTGGTATTACCCTTCTAGATATGGCATCTCTGCCACGGTTCATGTCCTCATGCACGGACTCTGTGTGGGAGTCTTGTTGTGTGTTACAGCAGCATATATATGCAGGACTCTGCCAGGCCCAGTCCAAAAATGGAGCAGGAGTCACAGCTGTGCTACCAGCACTCTGCATGTAATGCCTGTACTGTATCCATGTAGACAGAATGGTGCCTTAATACACCCAGCTGCTCTGGGGACTGACAGGGAGTGACAGCCAGGTTTCATGGCAATGCTTGTTGTCTTATCCTGGGCTGGGCTCGAAGGGGGTATATGGGGGTATTCCATACCGTCACTTCTCCCACTAATTTCATTGAAAAGCAATAAATCCCCATTCACTTCTATTATTTAAAAATGTCCATACCACCACTTCTAAATGTCCATACCTCCACCTCTAAATGTCCATACCACCACTTCTAAATGTTCATACTGCCACCTCTAAATGTCCATACCGCCACTTCCACTTTTATCACTGATCCTGGGAGTATTTTGGCAGATATAAAAACCTTTGCAGGTCTGAAAGTCTTAGAGATGGATGCTTATAGTCAGGGCTGAATTGGGAACTTAAAGTGACCCTGGATAATAAATCTGCGAGAGGCCACATGTGGACGGGATCAACATTATGTGGAGCTAACAAAAAAAAACATAAGAATAAAGGACTGAATTTAGGATTCGCTATTCTAAATTACGCACATATGTGCAGAAGGCATTTTAAAGTCCTGGGACTTCCTAAATATGCGCATGCCATGTACGTATCTTGGCGTTTTTTTTGCGTTCTTATTTTCTTCTTATCTGTGGATCAGGCCCCTGGACCTTACCTTAAGAATTCTGTAAACTCAGTCTGTGCGGAATACTGAATCGTACATAAGGGTTTAGCCAGGCCTTTACTGTATATATACCCAATACAGAGGGCATCCTAGTATCCACCACCCAATACAGAGAGCATCCTAGTGACAACAGCCCAATACAGAGAGCATCCTAGTGACAAATACCCAATACAGACAGCAGCCTAGTAACCACCACCCAATACAGAGAGCATCCTAGTGACAACAGCCCAATACAGACAGCATCCTAGTAACCGCCACCAAAAACAGAGAGCAGCCTAGTAAACAACACTCAATACAGAGAGCATCCTAGAAACCGCCACCAAAAACAGAGAGCAACCTAGTAACCACCACCCAATATAGAGAGCATCCTAGTAACTGCCCCAATAAAGAGAGCATCCTAGTAACCACCACCCAATATAGAGAGCATCCTAGTAACTGGCCCCAATAAAGAGAGCATTCTAGTAACTGCCACCCAATACAGAAAGCAGTCTATTAATCCCCACCCAATACAGAGAGCACCCTAGTAACCACCATTCATTACTGTTCATTTTCTAGTTCGTTTCAAAGGCTGGGTGGCCTCAAAGTCCACCGGCCTACCAGAAAAATTCCCTGTAAGTCCTATGGCCAATCCTCCCCTGTTTATAGTAACTCTATTTAGCATCATATCTTCTGTTCAATACTATTATTCACAGCACTGCAAAGGTTCTCTGTAGTATTTCCCCTTGGGATAATCCAGAAAAATAGTTGCCAATTGTGATCTAGTGATGATGACAATGATGTAGTGCGACGCTAATTTCCTTTTTCAATTACAATTGCAGTTTTCCCTTTAAAGTATGGAATAAAATGCCTATTTCTGCCCATTTGCAGAATATTTTTTTAACATCATCATCATCATCATTACCAATATCAGGGGTGGAACTACCATTGATGTAACAGGTGCAGCGTCACCGGGGACCATGCTAATACAAGGGTCCACAGCCGTTATCGCCGAAGCTCCCCACCAGGTTACCTGGGATATCATCAGGCACAAAGCATATTTTTTTCACCTGGGTCCACAACTCACTAGTTCTGACTCTGACCAGCATATAACCGCAGCTATGTGGTAGAAGAACACTGCTGTTTGCTTTTCAACAGACCCAAATCTGCAATACTGACAAGTTCCACATTTGCAAGAATGTGTCCTTACCATATAACTAGTGGTATCACTACCGTGAGTGCAGGAGTGCGGATGTGCGGAGGGTATATGCAAGCACAGGATACGGGGTGCAAGTTGCTACCCCCATCCAGAGTTCTGCCCGGCTGTGTTCAGGTTCCACCCTGTGTATAGCAATTTCTGAGCATGTGCAGTGGGATTTCACATAAGATACGCTAGATCAGGGGGGAATTTAAGCAGTGCAGGGCCCCATATTAAATATATGAATGGGCCCAACAATATAGCTCTGCCCCCCTGATCCCTCTGCTGCTCTGAAAAGATCAAGAGCGAACCTCTTGTTTTATGATGACATTAGTATATTGAGATAATCAGTATGTGTAATATTTACCTGCCAAATCTAAAACACAGGTGAGAACGCGGAATTCATGAATTAGAAAGACACAAGGGGCCAGATTTACTAAGCTGCTGGGTTTGGAAAAGTGGAGATGTTGCCCATAGCAACCAATCAGATTCTAGCTCTCACTTTCCTATTACATGCCAGAGAATGTTAGCTAGAATCTGATTGGTTGCCATGGGCAACATCTCCACTTCTCCAAACCCGCAGCTTAATAAATCTGGCCCAAGAGGTCAGCTTGCAGGCCAGTGGATGGAAAGAAGGTAATCCCAGTCAGTGTGTGCGAGTTATAATTCAGTGTTTGTGGCATCGGACGCTATTGAAGTTCTTAATGCTGAAAATCTCTATTAAAATCTTATAGATCATCAAGGCAACAAAAAAAACAACAAAAGAAGAATCATTTTCTTAACAGACCACAGAAACTCAGTGAAGGCATGCAGAGATTAAATGGTTTAGCGGGCAGAGGGGAATCCACTCCAGGCTAGAAATAGACATTCATTTATCCATCATCAAGGAGCACTGTAGATTTGTTGGCAAGATACTTTCAAACCCCTCTGTCTGCACTGGATGCTATGAATGCCTTCCAAGTTGTTAACTGTGTTGTGTTGTAATTTGATCTTTTTATTGGTAAATGTATAGATCGCAGATGATGCTGCCTGTAGCTTAGACATAAGCTTTTCCTAAATGCCGGAGTTTGTGTACATTTTTCTGTATGTTAAACATAGCCCTCAACTGTCTCTCTTTAGGTGGGACTGTCCTCAGTGGCAGCCCGTAAAAGGAGTTGCATTTATTAAAATATAGGTGGAGCTTTAACCAAATATGGTCATTTGTGGGTGGAACTGGGAGGAGTTTGTCTAAAATGAGAGCTGCACTTATTTTGACGTGTTTTCAGGATTCTCAATGTTGGGAGCTCTGTATTAGGGAAGTCATATCCTCTTTATGGGCCTGATCCAGAGCTATGATGTAGCGCTGAGCGTGCTAACGCTCAGCGTTACATCGCTGACTCCCCCCTGGACTTGATTGACTTAAAAGATGCACTTGTTCAACAGGGGAAATGGACTGTGCATAAATGTTTGGTGTTGACACACATAGGGACATCACATAAAGGGCCTGATCCAGAGCGACGCTGTGCCGTTTTGGGTATTTACAGCCAGCGTAGCTACTATGCACTCCTGCTGACACCCCCCTTGTCCCGGTGTAATTACACTCAGTTACGCTGGTTGAAGGCTACCCTAACTGCAGCCGGCGTAACAGAGTGTACTTACGTCGGGACAGGAGCGTAATGGCTCTAACCCTGCCCCTCTGAGCTAATTTCCCTCCCTCCCCCGCCTACCTTCCGTAACTACGCTGTAGTTACGGAGCTGCCCTCCCCTTCCTCCGTAACTACACTGTAGTTACGGACGCACGATCCAGAGCCCAGATCAACAATGATTACAAGGGGAAGATTTAGCAGAAATGCCGATCCCGTACTAGCGACGGCGGCCGTAGCTCTGGATCAGGCCTTATGTCTTCCTTCGGTCCCTCTAACAAGACATGTAATGGAACAAAAAAAGAACACCATTGGTCAGGTTTGGGCTTGAACTGGAATACTAAAATATACTAAAGCTTCTAACAGTTATCATGATGCCCATAGCAACCAAGTCAGGTATAATTTGGTAGAATGTACTAGATGGCATGATTGGTCAATATAAAAAAGCACCTCCTCTTTTCATTTTAGAACCGTTAGTAAATCCATCCCTATGGGTGATGAGTCAAGAGTTGGGATATTATCTATCGGTACAATCTGCAGTTCTTTCCATGGTTGCTCACTCTCCTGGAATTTCCATGGGACTCCCGAATTTCGGGCATCCCAGGAGAGCCAGCATATCTCCCGGATCTCTGCTTGAGGCAGATTTCATGCAAATCACGACCTCAAGCCCTGAGCGTTTCTGTGAACAGTAAGCTAGTAGATTCCATAGTAAGCAGGTGCTCTACAGTTGAGAAATTATAGATAACTGTATAGTAAATTTAATGCAAGTTTAGTTTAGTTTTTTTTCAGGTCTTTAGCTTTAAGCAATAAATTTACCTTTTGCTCTATAAGTCATTTTTACAGTGCTGGAAATATAGATCTCAATTGTGGTAAAATCTTCTAGCATTTAAAGCTGAGCACACACTTATACAATCTTGGTTGAGATGTGATGGCTCTCACAATTCCACAGATGATTACAAGTCCTGATGAGCATGACGATTGATGTGTAGACCCTGCACCAATTTACCAGCAGATATGAGATCATCATCTTTCCTAACTATCTGCTGAAACAATCGTCACTCCATACACACTGTACAGATATCTGACCATCCTGCATAGGAGAATGACAGAAAAGATGGCCGACAGTCGTACCTATGTACACAATGCCCACATTTGCCTAACATCGTATCATTAAAACCTAATAATCCAATGCAACCTTTATTTATCACTTGAAATCATGATTGTGGGAGCGTACACACTCTTGTAACATTGTTCTAAATGGTCTGGAGGTGTTTTTGCTGGCCTGATAATAGCAGAGGTGTGTACCCAGCTTAGGAATGGCATGGACTCATGCTGGGTACACATTACACTTTGTTTCTCACGATCCAATCTCCAATCCAATTTTTTAACGACAGGCTCCCATGATTTTTCTGCTGATGCATCGTTCATCTGGCAAAATAAGCTGTCTATAAAATCTGTGTAAAGGATTACAGGACCGGTTCACACGATATCGCTTGATCGTGCATGCCTAAACACTTCAACGATATCGCGTGAATCGGTCGTGTAATCGTTTGATTGGAGCGATTATCGTTTGAATAAAGTGTAGTGTGTTCCCACCTTTAGGATTGTTACTTGCAGTGGCTGGTGAGTTGTTTCGTTCATGTGCTGCTCTCGACCTCTTCCTGTCTATACAATTTACCCTTGCCGGCTGTGAATAGTTTGCACTAGTGAACTGCACCTGCACAATACAAATACATCTAAATGTCTCTTAAATTATATAGAAAAAGATCCAAAAAACAGACATAGGGCCAGATTTACTAAGCTGTGGGTTTGGAAAAGTGGAGATGTTGTCCATAGCAACCAATCAGATTCTAGTTCTCACTTTCCTATTACATACTAGAAAATGTCAGCCAGAATCTGATTGGTCGCTATGGGCAAAATCTCCACTTTCCCAAATCCGCAGCTTAGTAAATCTGACCTCTAGTGTATGTTTAGTGCAACTGAATTGAATTTAGTTTGAAAACAAAAGTAAACTTTTGCTGAAAAGTACTTTTTTTTATTTGCCAATAATAGAATTTATTTCTTGCTCTGCCCAGTAAATAAAACTATTAGCAATAACCGTGTTGGTGGTAATTTGTTACAGCGTTTACCATAAGCACTGGAAAGTCTATTTAAACATGTCTGCAATACTCTGAATTAAGTTTGTGTGTTGTATTTGTATTCCCTCACATCTATATTACTGTAGCCCGGTAGCCGTTGTTCTGCGTAATGTGTCTGTATAGAAGTGATCACCTTTGTTACCAGTAGTATAATATCTGTTTGTGGTAGTCAGTGATAGTGCAAGTAAAGTCATTCAGCAGTAGAGGGGTTACAATGTATGGTCTTTACACTGCACTAAGGAAGCCATTGTGTGATTATGTAAAAACCTTTCCTTGGTATGTCTGTAATGCCTTTTGAGGGTGGCTGCCTATTGTCCCCAGAGAGGCCGGGAATTTCATCTATGAAGCACTGACCTTTCCCTCAATCAGTCAATGTGGGCAGCGCTGTGCCAAGCGTGGGAATCTGGAATGGGCACCAATGTTTTGCTGGGCACAGAACTGCACAGTCAACAAGGTATCCATTCTGGATTAAGCTGTGGGACAGGAAGGGTTAGGTATGAGCTCTGCAGAGGGGAGGTTTAGGCTGTGTAAACCAGAGGGGTTAAGGTTAGAGTTAAGGTTTGGGGAGGGGGAGGGTTAGGCTGAGGAGTTTTAAGGTTAGGGGAGGGTTAAGGTTAGTCTGCCATGGTTGTTAGGGCTAGGGGAGGATTAGGGTTAAGATGTGGAACGAGGATGGTTGGGGTTAGGGGAGGATTAGGGAGACAGGAGGGTTAAGGTTAGGGTTGGGGGAGGATTAGGGTTCCGCCAATTCTGTTTCAAGGTAGAATAAATAGTGTTAATTAATCATATATTGTCCTTTGCACTATTTGGATGGTATTATAAATGCCCTATATTAGTCAAATCTATTTGTATGAAGCTTTCTTAAGTTGTTTCTAAAACATAGAAAAAATAATCAACTCAAAGAAATAAAACTATATTAAATAGAAAATCCTGTATTAATGTAATGAACCCATTAACAGCTTAAACTACATAAACCATAGACCTCAGAGTCACATTACAGATTGTCTCTTCAAAGCTCATTTTCCGTCAGCTGTCAGTTTGTAAAACATTTTGGTGCAACCTACGTGCATGTAATGTACAGCAGTGATTTCGGGCCTGATTCAGATTTAAGAAGGTGCTTTAAATAAGAGAGGAAAGTTACTCATGGGCTAAACCATGATGATTGCAGGGGGAGTCAAATAAATAGTATTTTTTGCATACAGAGATATATCTATGAATTGCTTACTGCACGCAGATACTGACCAGTTTTACTATCACACTGTTATTTAGACTTGGGATAGGAAACATCACCTCTCAATTTTAATACTGTTTGCAACAGATGAAATATGACTCCCCTGCAATCAACATGGTTTAGCCCAGGAATGACTTTCTGAATCAGGTCCGTCATCTCCATCTAGCGGCCGATGTGCACACTATGTAGTTAAATGTTATTCCACTAGGGTGTACTCGAGGGGGACCCCAAGATTTTGACTACCTAGGGGCCTCCACATGGTTTAGTCCGACACTCATCAACCAACAGCCTTGACTATAGGTGATTGACACACTATGACTGCTGATTGACACACTTACCCTCACACTGTAACTAATAAATAACAGATAAATAAAGATTCATACTTAGGTATGGAAGGGACTTACACAAGTAATTTGTGTAAGTCCCCTTCACATGTAACATCGGCGCATGTGTACTAATTAAGTGCTGGGGATGGGGAGAGGCAGTTCCGTGCAGTTAGGTTAAGGTAGGGTTCTAGACACTTGAGTCTCCAGAACTCCGTAAAAAGGATAAGAGTACCAGGGACATGCCCCCCCCCCTCCTCCATGCTCAATTACAGGTCTCCGTGAGTACGTAGATCGCACAGATATCTGAATCAGGTCCAGTATGACAATGTGATCAAAAACTAGCTATGTTATCATAAGCCAAAATAAATACCAGAAAGGGGTGGTGGGGGGAGGGTTGGGGAGAATCTCTGGGCAAAGAGCCTCAACTTCCTGTTCCCCATTCATTTATAGCCTTATAATCAACCTTAAGCCACACCTCTTCCCTTTCATAGGCCCAGATCGCAAATTAAAACAATACATTACTGAACCCTTACATGCCTAGTGCTCCTTCCACTCAAACTAGGGGCTTAATCTCCCTTGGCACTAAAGTCAGGGTTGCCGACTTTTGAAATCTTGAAAGAGATAGAGGCCGGTATGGGGGTGGGGCTTAATGATGTGATTTATGCAAATCATGTCTTTAAGCCCCACCCACTTTCCAGTACTACTTTAAACCATAGTGTTTCAGGAGGTGGGTGGGGCTTGATGATGGAAATCGCATCTTCAAGCCCCGCCCATCCCTAGTAACACTAGGGATTACAATTATGAGAGCCCCCCTGCCTCTCATGCGCGAGATTTGTCATCTCTCCTGGCATACCGGGAGAACTGCCCGAATTTTGGGAGCCTCCCGGATATTCCGGGAGAGTCAGCAACCCTGCCTGATGCCTTTGTATAGCACACAAAAAATGACAGAAAATTGCACAACTATCACCAATATCCCAGGAGACGCCCATTGACATCTCCAGCATTGGCTCTCATAGATGTTGTGGTGTGTCGGTCTAATGAATGGAATGCCTCCTGTCATCAAACACAATCATAAACTCAGGAGATCCCAGACTGATAGGGACAGGTGTCCACATCAATATGTGCACAGGCATTCAACGCTTGTTACCCAAAATAGCCAGGCCCGTGTCTACCCTGCCTGAAGAAGGGGGCGGGCTGCCTTTCACTTTACAGATTGAGTTATTGTCAAGTGTTAACTGGGGTAACCCAACCTCTGCAGCACCACAAAGGCATCTTAATTGCTACCCAAATGAATTCTGACCAGGGTTTGTCTCTTTCCATCCACCTCCTATATGTTAAAAGGCAGCAGGTGCTGTTATGTGACTGGCACATTTATAGGTACATAAATCAGAATATTGCCACAACCTTCGTGCAAATATTCCATGTCCTGAATGCGGCTTATAGCCCTACTTCCCCTTCCTATAGGCTATTCCTAGGTTGCTGTTACATTATAAAAGGAATTCACCACAAATTACAGAACTGATATTCATACCTGAATTCACAAGACAATTGATCGGAATTAATTGTTTCTGCTGCTTTTACATGATAAGACACAAAAGAAAAAGTGCTACATCAACACTAACACTGACCGGTAACTAATTTGACTTTCAATCTGTAAAATAAAATGCAGAAACATTTGCACATATATGATAGGAGCACCTCAGCAGCAATGCCTTGAAAGTGGCAGGTGGCTTAACCCTAAACAGTGAGAGTCATAATTCACATGTTTTTAATTTGAGAGTTCACACACCAGGAGACAGATTTACTAAGCTTTGTGTTATTTTCATTTTGTTTTGTTGGGTTTTATGTTTATTGGATGTTCAATATTTCTGTTTTGCACCTTACTGACCCATTATTGACCCTTTTTAATTTTATTTCTGCATATTTTACTTACATAGATATGGGATTATAATAATTGCCTATATTTTATGCACTGATGACAATCTGTACTTTTACATAAAGGGCCGTAAATATAACCAGTAATCAGATTCTAAACCTTTCCTAGTACATAAGTAAAGCTGGGTACACACTACACTTTGTTTCTAACGATCCAGGCCCATATTCATTCTGAAAGACCGCATTTACACAATATCCGTAAGAAAAAGATACGTAGATTACTTAAAAAAATTACTATGCACGCGCAGTATTAAAAATTGCTAAACACCGGATGTATATGTTATACGTCCGGTACTCTAAATACGGGCCCCAATCTCCAATCCAATTTTTGTAACGACTGGCTCCCACGATTTTTCTGCTGATGCTTCGTTCATCTGGAAAATTAAGCTGTCTATAAAATCTGTTTAAACGATCATACAAGCGATTACACAATATTGTTTGATCATGCATGCCTAAACACTTCAACGATATCGTTGTGAATCACTCGTGTAATCGTTTGATTGGAGCAAATATCGTTGGAAAAAAGAGAAGTGTGTGCCCACCTTTGCTCCATATATTTCCTAAGCTGCAGTTTTCACAGATGTGCCTGGCAATGTACTGTATGATTTTGGTTTAGAGGTCTATTGTTTTCCATTGGTGTTTTACTCTTTTTTTTTTTGGTTGTCATGTTTGTTGTATGATTTTAGTTGTTTATGACTTATGATACTATATCTCATCATGAATAATAAACCATTGTATGGTTTTATTTAAACAGGAGCAGGGGAGGAGAGATTGGAAAGCCATGTGTCACATAAAGTGTCTGAAGCCTCTGTAAGTATTGCTGCTGTCTCTACCACCTCTGCTGGGTACTGGGTCAGTGCTACTCCTTTAATGATGTACTTTAGCTATAGAAATATTGGTGAAACCTTTATTTAAGATGCGGATATTGGAAATCCATAAATATTAATCCATTTATCTAGATTGACATTTAGTCTAAGGGATAGTTTGACCTTTAGTCTAAGATTCAAGCTCTCATGGTGGGCGGTGGGGGTTTGGTGGCCCTGATAGTAGTCATGACTAGCAGCGGCTGCTATCATTGATGTCATTTGCATTGGGGGAAGGCCAGCAGCATTACAGTGGACATTGTGTAGTTCCGCTAGAATAAATATAAAGAAAAATGTAAGTAAATATTTTTTTACAAACCCTCGCCTCTAAAAATGACTTTGCTCTTAAACTAAATTGAGTTACTGCGGTGTGCGGTAACAGACCCTCCAACATGACCCATTCCATTAGGTACTATATACTCTGCACCTGAGCTTCCAACTGTCACTCACCTGGTGAATTGATATTTAAAAAACTATTTGCCTCTCCAACAAAGATGTTACCATAGTAACTGACAGTAGGAAACTGAGGAGCAGAGTATTTTGTACCTAATGTAATGGGTCATGTTGGAGGGTCTGTGGTAACGAAATTTTACCATCAACAAAGACACAAAAGTGGACAGCTGGTATTAAAAGGTTGACACCCCCTGGTCTTAGCACATACTATATGTGTGATTATCTCAAAAAGGTTTAAATTCAGTTGTTTTCCCATCACATCTACTTGGGTCTGTTCCAGTATCTATTCCATTAGCTTGGGCCAGATCTAGACTTAAGGTTGTTTTATGTATGCAAGCGTACCCGGGTTACTCACTACTAAGCATATTACACTCCCATTGCACGTATGTAACTTAGCTGATTTACTTGTTCAGAACCCTGCCTTCAATTTTCCTTGTGTATCTCTGGTCATATATACGCCCACTCGTATGGAGTACAAGTTACGTACGATCAGAGTTCCGATGCGTAATATCTGCGACGAGCATTGGCATTGCGTTCCCACAGCCATTTTTGCGCATGCAGCATGTGTAAATTAGCTGTCGTCATTAAGTCTGGACCTGGCCCCTTATCTATATTATATATTATAAAGGTTAGAAATGTTCTCTTGCAATGCTGTATAACTAGTAACTCTCCGTCACCTTATCCTGGTCTCCTAGAATATAACTGTCTGAGGTCTAGAGACAGAGCATGATGCTAGCTCCCAGCATAATACAATAGGAGTTAGTATAAGCCACGTTGGCATATATGGGTAGTTGCTTATATAAGAGTAGATGTTTGTTTATTTGGAGGAGGTTTCACGAGGAAACTCTTCTCCCTTTCACCTATTTGTCGTTTTCTCTCTTCAGCCAGTAAAAGTAAAAGAAAAGTTCAGTCCCCTAAAGCCGAGGTCTCCCCCCGCCGGCCGCCCCCACCTGTCCCCGGAGGAAATCAAAGACGCAGATCGAGCGGTGAGAATTTCCTTCCATTCACTGCAAGGAGGGGAAAAGGATGCTAGGCTGAGAAGCAACAGGGAGTAGGGTCATCTCCTCCACCCCACATCCTGTGCTCTGCTACCAGATGAAGAGCCGCCAGGAATCCAACCAGTCCAGAGTTACACTGTCAGTAGCGTCCTGTTCTCCAGTGCTTGTTATACTGACCTCTGCTTTGCTGTAGTCTAAAGCTTTGTTTATTTCAGATGTAACCAGAAAAGACATGAATATCCAACTCCATAGAGATGGGACAATAGACCGTATTTAGACTACCAGACATATAGCATATACGTCCGGAGCTTAGTGGTTTTTTTTTTACTACAGCGCATGCGCAGTAAATTTTTTACGTAATCTACGTATCTTTTCCTTATGTAGATTGCGTATATGCGCTGGTATGATATGGGGATATGGGGACAGTGCAGAAGTCTGGATAGTATGGAGAGTGCTTACTCCCCCCTTTAATGCACATGCTGCTGGCAAAAAGCAGATAGCATCCAATCCTAGGGATCGGAAAATAACACAAAGGGCCTGATCCAGAGCAACGACCGCAAGCGAGCGTACGACGAGCGTATGCGAAAATTCGGCGAAAAATTCGCAACGCGCATGCCCAGTATGACAGCTTCCCGAGCGTCATGAGCGAATAGCGGGCGTATGGTGAGCGTATTTTTCGCTCGCGGGGCGTGCGTTCTTTACGATGGTCGGCTGGGCGCCCGTTTTACTACAGGGAGGCGGGGATAGCCATTTAAATTGTACAGTATGGGCGTGCTAAGCCCGTAGGCTCAGCGTATTTTCTGCGAATTTTCGTACGGCCGACGGTCGTACCCAGTGTAGGGTATAGGCGTCGTATGCAGGTACTTTACTATGGGAGTGTTAGGGGCGTGTATGTTGATACGCCCGAGCGAACGTTCGCATTCGCCCGTCGTGCGAATTTTCGTAGCGCTGGATCAGGCCCAAAGAGAGCAATTTATCCCTCTGGTAAAACATGTTACACTGCAGAGGAGGTAAATGTAAGCCCCCATCATCAGTGGCCCTGTGTAAATGTCATTACACTTGGTACCTTAATAAAGAAATGAATAGCAAAAGCCATCAAATTTTTTTTTACATGGGCTAAAAAATTTTTAATTGAGGTTGGAAACATTCTAGCTCAGCTTTAAAATGCCGGTTGAAAATGAAGCCTTTCTGCAAAGGCAGAGTGTTTATTGTTTTATGTATTTATTATTTACTTATTTTCACCCTCCAGTTTGCAAGACGGTTTGTCTGAGAGCACAGTTGCTCCAGTTGTGGCTCTTGCTCCTGTCTGTGGACCCACTGAGTCTTCTCTGGATCTTCTGTCAGTAGCACATAAGGATATGTAGTGTCCTAGCAGCCTGTGTGGCCTCTGAGCAGGCATCCATAAATCATGTCTGGCTGTGGGCTGAAAATAACTTTTCTTAGGCTTGCCACACATGGGCCGTTACTGCACACAAGTGTTACAAGCTACAACAATAAAATCCGATATCAATGAAAAAAGGAACAGCGCAGGGTGCTTGCAGTTGGCTGCTGTGAAGACCACTTGATGCCTATCAGAGAGTGCTTTTGCACTTTGATTTCCCTTACTATAATAACTTAGGGCCTGATTCAGACTTAAGGAGCTTGAAAATAAGAGAGGAAGGTTACACCCGGGCAAAACCATGTTGATTTCAGGGAGAGTCAAGTTAATTATATTCTTAGTATGCAGGGATATATCTTTGAATGGCTTACTACACACAGATACTGACCAGCTTTACTATCACACTGTTATTTAGACTTGGGATAGAAAACATCACCTCTCAACTCTAATACTGTTTGCAAAAGATGAAATATGACTCCCCTGCAATCAACATGGTTTAGCCCAGGAGTGACTTTCCTCTTTTATTTTCAAGCTCTTCTTAGGGCCTAAACCAGATTTGCGTTCGTCATCTGACTTCCGCAAGCTGGTTACGGAATCAGGTGCTTTTCTGGCCCTGCACATGTGCGTGCAAGATGTTACACAAAGGATCTCCTAGCATACAGAACTTAGTTCCATCCAATGGGGTGTCACTCCAGATCCGCATGACTAATGAGGGATAGTGGAGCGGTATGCACTTACATACAGATCTGCGATCAGGCAGACGCAGATCCTTGCAGGGAACTTAAAGTAGGTTCTGGACACAAGTGTCCAGGACATCTTACGTGAAAAGGGAGTGACATTGGAGTTCCCTTCCTTCTCACATGCAGACTTACAGACGTCCGTGGTGTGTACAGAACACACAATCAATTCCTTAGATTGAACACAACTAAGGTGTTTTCTGAAACAATCCAACACTAGTAAATTTTTTCCTCTGTGTTGGTAAAAGTTATAGAACCGGATCCAGACTTATGCAAAACAGTTGGTTTCTGCTCCCAGCAAGCGGAAACCAACCACACCTTGTGCGTGGACTATGTACTTCACTTCCATGACACATCTGGATACTTTAGATCCAGACTTCCTTACTGAAAGTGTTTCCAAGGGCAGGGGAGGGTGGGATACAGCGTCTATGCAGGGTAGTTTGGGAGAGGATTTAAAGCCCCTGCACTCCCCTAAGATGTTAAAAAATACATTTGTGGAAGTTATGGTGATTTTAGTTTGTCTTAATCCCCTGGACCAACTCCTCAAGCCATTAGAAATCACATCCTGTCTGCTGTAGTCTCTACTTACTTGTCGTATGCGTTATATATGAGAAGCTTTTCCTGTAAATAAAATTCCTGGCGTTTCCTATCCAGCTCATTTGTGAGGTGACTGTATTGACCCCACTCATTTCCTCCAAACTGTACATCAGCATCAGTGTGCCCAACTCCCAGTGCCAACATCACGGATGTTGTGCAGGTGGTGATGTCATCCCTGGGTGGTTTCTGATGAGTATCTGCTGTTTTCAGGCACAGAAGGAAAAGCTACACGCAGAGTTAAAGAAAGTTCTACTGCAGAAAGGTCAAAAAAGCTTGGCAGAGCAAGAGGAGCCCACAATGGAGACTAAAATCAACATCACAGAGGTGAGAACAGCCTACATCCTGCTTCATGTGACCTTCTTTTGATACTCACACCATTGTGGATCGCACAGGTAGATTTTAGTCAAGGGACCGGATTCAGACCGCCAGATGTCAGCTGCTTGCAGAATTCGGCTGAATATTGTGCAGTGCGCATGCATGGTCTGCAACAGATCTATAGGCGTACAAAACTTAGTTCCGTGTGTGTGGTGATCCTTTTGACAAGACGGCGCATCTCCTCTGCCCACCTAAAGGTGGACATAGGGGAACATCTAAATTTTACAGAACGGGTTGGGTTTTCAATATACATGCAGATCAGTGGTCGTACGGACCACTGATCTACACAAGTGACTTATGGCTGCCTAAAGATGTGGAGAGAGATGGGTGAGGTATTGGAAAACAGATAGACTTTGATAATGATGTGGAGAGAGATGGGTGAGGTATTGGAGAGCAGGTAGACTTTGATAATGATGTGGAGAGATGGATGAGGTATTGGAGGGCAGGAAGACTTTGATAATGATGTGGAGAGAGATGGATGAGGTACTGGAGAGCAGGTAGAGTTTGATAAAGATGTAGAGAGAGATGGGTGAGGTATTGGAGAGCAGGAAGACTTTGATAATGATGTGGAGAGAGATGGATGAGGTATTGGAGAGCAGGTAGACTTTGATAATGATGTGGAGAGAGATGGGTGAGGTATTGGAGAGCAGGTAGACTTTGATAAAGATGTGGAGAGAGATGGATAAGAAAGGAAGAGCAGGTAGCGCATATTAAGGATTTGCAGGGAAAAGGATTATGCAGAGAGAGCTGGTAGAGTTTGGTCTAGATGTTGAGGGAGATGGATAAGATAGGGAGAAATAGTAGATTTTCTTAAGGGTGTGGAGGGACTGATCTGATATAAACATAAAGAATCACCCTTAAGGGGCTTGATTCACATCTAAAAAGCTGTGGTTTCTTAAGTGCTTATATTTAGGAAGCGATCTACTGCGCATGCTTTTTCTAAGCAAGCTATGGAGTACTTGGGCATGGGGATCAGTTCCAAGCGGACTTCATGTCCGCTCGTACTTACTTAAGTAATAAGGGGCGTGCCAATGGTCATTTAAGTAAAACTTAAGAAAAGTGGGTGGAAAATACGCACAGAAAGTTAAGGTTGACTAAAAACGGGGGAGTGTCGTGGGAGACATGCACATTTGTCCCTACTTATTTCAATCTTACGAGTGAATACGGTCATAGATGATTATATAAGTACATGAACTAGTTATAAGGGGAACACGCGCATTATAAAATGCATGTTCTGGTCCTAAATGACAAGTAGTTTGTCTGCATCCATGCAATATATGTGCTGCTAATACTGATCTAGAAAAGGGTCATTGGCAGAGAGTTTTATGGATAAAATAGGATGGTGTTAATGTATATTGGCATGTTAGTGTGGAAACAGGAGAGTGGTATTTCACCAGGATACTCTATATATTAGAAGTGGTGCATGCATAGACCGTGGGATTAACGTCTGTGTCCTATTTCTCATGCCAGGAAAAGCTGAGAGCCTCAGAAATGGTGGAAGTGACAGTAGAGACTGAGGCACAGAGTGGGATGTCTGGCATCATCATCTGCGGAGGAGGCAAAGACGGACTCTTCGTCTCTGATGTCCTCAAGGACTCCCCAGCTTTCAAGTCCTTGCCTCTGCTGGAAGGTACGTTACGGTGTAGCTGGGAAGGGTGCCTTATTTCAATTCAGTATCTCTAAATATATGATTTCTAAATGTATGATAAATTACCCTGAATGAAAGAATAAACAATCTGAGTGTCTGCAGCATGTGTGTCATCTAATTCCTGCTTCTGTCTCCCCCTCACTGTTGCAGGGGACCAGATCGTTAGTGCCAGAGTTTATTTTGAAAACATAAAATATGAAGATGCATTGCAAATCCTCCAATATGCAGAGCAATATAAAGTCAGCTACTGCCTCAAGAGAACAGTGCCATCTAGTGATGTGACTTTGTCACCTAGCTCCGGAGCTGAAGTGAAGTCTCCAAAGGCAAAAATACCAAAAATGGTAAGTAGAGGTACATTTCACCAAAAGAAATGAGTTTACAATTAAAATATCAAACTCATCAACCAGAATTATGTAGAATCATCTTTCTTTATGAATGGGGTTTGTTCTTGGTGGAACTTGAGGGATACTTAAATACCAGGAGTTAAAGGAGACAACACAACACAATTCTTAATCAACTATAATACTTCAGGAAGAATTAAACAAAATACATGAATAATACTTAGCTTCAGCTGTTGTTTATTGGGTGATCATGTTCAGAGCTGGTAGTTATTGCTTGATAATGATCAACAGGCTTCCAGGAGCCCCTATCTCGATTGTTGTTGAGCTGGACAGGTCAAAACAGGCACTTCTGACATCAGTCCCATAGGTGACTCTGTGGAGCTGACCTTGTACTAAGACCTTTGACCCCTATACTATATACTCCCTATCTTATTAGGATATAACCATGTTTTAAGCAAATTAATTGGTATTTCTTAACTAATTTCTACATCCCATATATGCACAGTAAAGGCTAACTTTGCATATGTTAGTATCACGTAACCTCAGTTCCTACCAAACACTTCCTTATCGGCATGTCTTGGCCTTGTTACGTCCGGTTCTACACAGTATTAATAACACGTACTCATAAAAGCACATAACAAAATGGAAACTTAGGCTTCTCGGACCCAGGGGTTCAATAATTTAAGCTAATAACTCATTTCTGCTTTTGTGGAAGCACAATGCAGTATTCATGGTCACAATGTATGAACAGATCTTGATGAGGGTTGGCTGAGGCACCACTGACATCATCATGAGCAGCACCGCCTCAGCCTGCCTGTCATACAGACAGTGCATCGGATTCACACCTAAGAAGCAGAGACTTCTTAGGTGCGTAAGTGGGCGAATTTGGCCACTGTGCATGCATAGTCACTGAGACTACGCAATCTACGTAGCCCTTAGGCATGTAGGTGAACTATGTGCGGTCTTTAAAGATCGCAAATAGTTTTTTTAAGTGAAAGGAGGCATGCCACGGCAGTGTTCATGTGCTGGATAAAGGGGGGCGGGAATTGTTTCGCCCTTTTCCATTCCAGAGTTGTGACACCCTTGTTTATTAACACTAAAGCTTAATTTTATTTAGTATTTTTGACCCAATATACACTGAGAACAACAAGAAATTAGTTTTAGGGTTTTGGGATTTTTCAAAACATAAAGAACAGATGAAGGGTGAAGGTTAACATTTGGGGCTAAGAATGGGATGGAATATATTCATGTTCCCCTGGTTTTTAAAGCTTTAAATGTTAATAAAGATACAGATGTAATGACATGCACAGACTTATGATATAAATTGATTTATTTTAGACTGTTAAAAGCCTGACTCCTGTGAAAAAGAAAAAGAAGAAGTTGCCAAGTGAAGTGAAGGACTCAGAAGTTTCTATGGAAGCTGTGAAAGGCTCAGAACTTTCTGCCACCAGCATGGACATTCCAGCAGTAGACGTGGAGTTTCCCTAAGTTCTCCAAGTTATTAAAAACCAAAGGTGGTGCAGAGGCCACTTCTGTCACCAAGGGTGCAGAGGTTTCTACCACAGTCACAGAACAAAAAAGACCAAGGATTAAATTCCCACGACTTCGAGTCAAAGAAGCCGCTGCTGGGGGAGTTTCTGTAGATGTTCCTCAAGCCAAGGCTGCAACTAAATCAGAAATAGTTACCAAAACAAAAATGCCAAAGGTGGATGTCACAGTACCCAAACCACAAATTGGTGTCTCTGTGCCAAAGATTTCAATTGAAGCCAAGGAGGAAAAAGCTTTCAAGACACCTCAAGTGGAACTAGATATACCACTTCCATCCATAAAAGCAGAGATGCCGGAGGTTTCTGAAAGGGCTAAAGTGTCTGGTCTAGGCACATCAGTTAAAATTCCAGATGTTGAAATAAAAGTACCATCAGCTGACATCACAGTGGAAGCTCCCGAAGCTAAACTCAGCATGCCACAAATACCAAAAGTTGGAATTTGCACACCTCAACTACAAAAGGAGCCAGAATTTTTTGTTCAACTTGATGGAAGGCCAAAAACTGAAATCAAATTACCTGCCGTTGAAATAGCAGCGCCTAAAGTTGATGTTGATTTGAATTTGCCAAAGGTTGATGGTGCTGTTGAAGTGGAGACACCTGAAACTTCTGGGCAAGGCTTTCAAATCAAACTGCCAAAATTTAGTATGTCCACAAAAGCTCCGGAAACAGTTTTGGAAGTAACATCTTCACAAGTCAAAAAAGATATTAAAGAGAAGGTTTCTGAGGAGAAGTTAAAAATGCCATCAATAAAAACACCACAAATTGGTATTACTCTCCCTAAAGGAGACAGTCCTAATGGTCAACATAGAAGTGCCTTAAAATTGCCATCTCTAGATGTTTCTGCTCCTAAAGTGAATTTTGACATCAATATTCCCAAGCGGGATTCAGGAGACCTAACTGTTAAGCCCATTGAAGTTCCAGATGTTACATTGAAGATGCCCAAAATAAGTCCTCCAAGAGTTGGCATGAAAGTTAAAGATGCCTATGCTGCCTGTGTCTCACACATTGATGTTAAAACAGAGAAACTTGAAGCAGAGAGCTCTTTCGAAATACCAGATGTGACAATGAAAATGCCCAAGATAGGGCTTCCTAAATTGGGTTTAAAGAGTGATGCCCAGGAAGTCCAGGCAGAAGTGTTGACTGGGAAAAGTGATGACAAGGAGTTAAAATTGAAAGGACCTAAAATGACTCTACCCAGTGTTGGCATACGGTTGTCCAAAGATAAATCTGAGATTGATGGTTTTGAGAAAGAGTATTCAAAAGAAGTGGAGGGAAAACTACAATTTCCCTCTATTAAGTTTCCATCAGTTGATATTTCCTTGCCAAAAGTCCAGGACACTGAAGCAGGTAAACTGGAGGTCACAAAGGCAGATGTTAAAGTACCTGAGTTGGAAGGTAAAGATGGGTATGACTTGAAATTTAAGATGCCAAAGGTTTCCTTACCTAGCCTTGATATGAAAGTTGGAAAACCAGATATGTCTCTTCCAAAATTTGGAGAACTTACAGTAAAGGATGATAAAATAACGGTTCCTGAAGTTGATATTTGCATTCCCAAGATTAAACCTATTGACATTGGTAAAACTTCACCAAAACCTGACATAAAACTTTTATTGGACAAACCCAAAGTAGCACTGAAACTTCCAAAAGTAGAGTCTGATTCAATTGCATTTGACGCAGAAACCAGCGATTCAAAACGAGGTCTTCCTTCTGTTAAAATGCCATCTCTTGAGATAGATGCGCCAACACTTGACATTGACTTAAACTTATTAAAAATGAAAACTGAGGCACCTGAACCAATTGCAGAAGACAGAGACTCTAAATTCCAGATGCCGAAGCTTCCTAAACTGAGCGATGTAGCAAAAAGCATGTCTGTGGAATTTGATGTCCCAAAGATCACAGGTGATGTAACTTTACCACATGTTACCACAGATATGAAGGGGCCTGGGATGACCATAGAAGATAAAGAGGTAAAGATGAGTCTGCCAAAAGTTGAAATTGGAGTAGGAAAGTCTGCATACATGGAAGCCAATGCAGGCCAGCTAAAAGGAAAGGCTGATGTCAAGCCTCCTCCTAAAGTTAAACAAGAAAAATCAGGTGTAGAAGATGTAGAAGCCAGAATAAAGTTGCCATCAGTGACCCTTCCTTCTGTTGAAATTATTTCACCAAAAATTCCTGATGTAGACATTGATGCAAGCATGCCAAAAGTTGAAGTAGAGATGTCAAGCAAAGAGGATCTGTCTGACAGTGTTTCCAGTGGAAGTGATGTTAAATGGAAAGCCCCAAAGTTTTCTCTTCGCAAGCTTGGTATTTCTGGACCCAAAGTGAAGAAAGGTGGAGAAGTTGATGTAAAGGCGTTGGATACAGAAGGCGAGACAGAACTGGCTGTCAAAGGACCCAAAATAAAAATGCCAAAATTTGGTATGATGTTCCCAAAATCAAAGCATGATGGTGAAAGTGGAGTAGATGTCAAAGCTAAAAAAGGGAAGGTGGATGTTTCTGGTGGCCAAGTGGATGTATCTTCTGAAGGAAAAGTTAAATTTCCATCAGTTGCACTTCCCTCGGTTGATATTTCAGCTCCAAACCTAGAGGTAGACATTGCAGTCCCTAAGGCAGACGCTTGTTCCATCACAGACAAGTCACAGGAAATCAATATTGACATTCCAGATGTGAAGCTCAACATTCCTAAATTTTCTTTGCCAAAATTTGGAAGGAGCAAAGGAGGTGAAGAAGATACAGATATGGAGAAAGTTAAAGCTGGAGGTAAAATTTCTTCATCTAAATCGCCAAAGGCTATTGTTGAGGCTTCTTCTGGTGATACTAGTGCAAGCAGCAGTGAAACCAAGGGGAAAAGTAAAGAACTAAAAATGAAAATGCCAGCAATCAAGATGCCATCATTTGGAATATCAAGAAAAGATGCAGAGGTCTCTGAAGCAAAACTAGAACTGATCTCCCACGAAGATAAAACAAAAAAGGTAAAAACAGCTGCACAAGAAGCAAAAGTGTTGTTGGAGACTCAAGAGAGTGATGGAAAGACCTCTTTTATTAAAATGCCTACATTTAAAATGTCACCACCAAAAGTGAAGGCACCAGAAGTTGACCTAACTGTTAAAGGTTCCAAAGAGGCCCTTCAGCTACCTGATGTTCACGTGAAAGTACCACAGGTTGCATTGCCCTCCTTTGGAATAAAAACGGATCAAACTGCTGGTGTAACTCTCTCCAAGCTAGAAACAAAAACATCAGCCAGACAAGAAATCTCAGGGGATCAATATAATGATAAACTGAAAATGCCTACTCTGGAAATTGCTGCACCAACAGAAATGCCTACATTACAAATTTCTGTCCCATGTGGTAAACCAGACATCTGCGACCTATTGCCGAAAGCAGAAGTGGATGTTTCTGATGTTGATATCAAAAGATATGAAGGAGATTTAAAAATACCCAAACTTCCAGGAATCGATGTTTCTGTCCCAGATCTAGAATTAAATTTTGGTTTACCCAAAGCAACTGTGGAGACTTCATTGGAGCATGGATCTGCTGAAAAATTCAATTTGCCTAAAGTAGAATTGTTCAAGTTTGGGGAGTCAGAAGCTAAGATGGACATCAGTGGTGTTAAAACTAAAACCACTGAGTCTGAGGTGAAATTAAGAGAGTCTAAAATGAAAATGCCACATTTAGATATTTCAATTCCCAAAGTCAAATTAGATGAAGAAGACATACCCTTCATCGAAAGTGAGATGAAAATGCAAGGTTTAAGTACTGAAATAAGTTCCACTGAAGGAACATTTAGTTTACCATCTGTTGAGCTACCAAAAATGTCGACTCCTAAGATAAAGGCTCCAGAACTAGAGCTAGATATAAGCCTAAACAAAGATGACGTTAAAGCTAGTGATCTATCCAAGATACCGAAGGCAGAGTTAAGTGGCCATGAAAGTGACAAACATGACCTAAAGCTGAAAATGCCAAAGATAAAAATGCCTAAGTTTGGAGCCTCGAGTACTGTTGCAGATAAAGACACAACCAAAGTAAATGTTAAGTCCTCCAAAACAGAAGAAAGCTCTGATACAGGTAGCAGAGGTTTCAGAATAAAAATGCCTAAGCTTCAAGTAGGATCTCTTAAAAGAGACGAAGGGGAGGGTGAGTCAGAAGGTGATCATAAAATGTCTATGAAAGCTGATGTGAAGGTCTCAGATCATGAAGAGTCTGAAAATGGGCGAAGGTTTAAAATTAAGATGCCATCATTTGGAATGTCAACCAAGACTACAGATGTGAGCACAGAACCATTGCAACCTTCAGGAGAAGGTTCGGAATTAACATTTAAAATGCCAAAAATCTCTTTGCCAGATGTTGGATTTTCAGGAGGTGAATGTGAGGGAGCAGTAACTTCCTTGGAAAGTGGTAAAGTCAGGGCAGATGACAAGACTAAAACCACCAAATCGGCAAGTATTGAGGATTTAGAAATAGATGTGGGGCTTAAGATGCCTAAAATCAAGATGCCAACAATTGGACTATTAAGTCGAAAGGAAGATGATGGCATGGAAGTATCTCTTGATGATGAATCAGAGGGAAAGAAGTCTTTGTTCAAAATACCCGATGTGCAAATATCAACTCCGAAGATCAAAGCACATGCAGAATATGAAGTGGATGGTGCAAACCTGGGAATCAAGCAGTCAAGGGACATAGAAAGAGGCGAAATTGCAAGGAAGAGCAAAGATGAACACCATGGCACAACTGAAGAAGATGTGGAAAGAAAGTACAAAGTAAAATTACCAAAGTTTGAAGTTAGTTTACCAAAAGCTATATCTGGGGAGGTTGAGATTTCTGCCCCTAAATTAACATCAGAGACAAAAGACAGTGAGATAAGTATGAAACCTTTAAGCTCTGAGCATGATACGGATTATGAGGGAAAGAAGATTAAAAAAAATATTTTCTCACTTGGAAAAGTTAAGGAAAAAAGTGCAGGTCTTCTATCATCAGATGTAGACAGAAGTTTGGAAGCTGAAGGTCCTGAAGTGAAGGTCAAGTTACCAAAAATAAAGATGAAACCTTCTTTTGGTCGGTCCAGAGGTAAAGGTAAAGTGGCAGAAGTAAACGGAGAGTTTGAAGCTTCGACAAGGACACAAGTGGACATGGACAGGCTTGCTGATGACACAGCCAAGTCTTCAAAGATAAAGTTCCCCAGGTTAGGATTTTCTTCCTCCAAAACAAACTCAGGGGAGCTAAATGGCACCAGTCCAACGGGTCATTTAAACGGGGAGAATGAAATATCTGTTCAAAACGGATCACAGGATGGGGTCGGAAAGGTCGGAAAACTCAAATTTCCTAAAGTGGAATTCCCTTCACCATACAAGGGAAAGGAGGCAGACTCTGAGATGAATCTAAAGTTGGTTAAAACCGATGAGACAGAGGCCAAAGAGGAAAGCAATGAGAGCTCCTTTACATCCAAATTTAAATCTCCTAAAATTAGTTTCTCTGGTTTCAAGAAAAAAGAAAAGGATGAGGATCATGTGATCAGCTCTTCGGCAAGAACGGAGATGGCAACAATGGAAAATGTTGGAGAGGGAGACTCCAAGTCAGGGAAGGGACGGATTTCCTTTGGATTTCTGACAAGTAAATCTAAAGGAGAATACACAGTGGACAATACTGGTATACAGAAAGAAGCAGAGGCAGACAGCAGCAAAGATAAATCAACAAAATACAAAATACCCAAGTTATCGCTGACCACAAAATCCGGGACGGAGGCGGAAGCCACAGAGACACAAAAAAATGAAGGTTCTCAAGAAGGTTTCCAAATCAGCCTGCCACAAGTGTGCTTTACCACCCATCATGAAGATCAGGTAATAAAAGAGGAAGAGACGACCTTGGGTTTTTTGAAAGTTACAACGACAAAGCAAATCACAACAGAGACTGTGACAGAAAAGACACTGGCCATATAAAACTGGAACTGTTGTAGTCAAGGACTTGATGTGACAACTACTCTGAAAAATTGCAGGCCACATGTTTCAAAAGTAATATCTCCGCTCTAATGTCTCCTGCATCTCAACTGAACAGCTGCTCTGTCACGATAAGGTGACGGTTTTTTGTTGGCCTTTTAAGCAATTTGTTATTTAACACGTGACATACCATACAGGCGAAGTTCAGTGTCAACTTCATAACATTGCAATGTGAATGCCAAATTGAATTTAATAAATAAAACAGTGTGAAGGGTCACCGCTACCACCTCCCAATGTGAGGTAGACAGGCGTAATAATTAGGAAATGCTTCTGCAAAAAATATAAATGAGAAAGAGGTAGATGATTGGAATTGTTGCCACAGGACTTTCAAATAATTTTAAAGGGTATTATTGCCTAAAAGTGCTTTCATTTAATGGAATATTCTGTGGACAAAACACATTTTTAAATGGTGCTGCAACTGTTTTAACACTATTTTAAAAGTACTAAAATATTGTTCAATAATGTGAATAGTGCCTTGATCTTAGATTATTGCAGTGCCTATATGTGCGTTATAAATCATCTTAACATCAAAGATATGCCAGCAAGGTCAGTGACCATAATACTCTATATATGTTTGTACATATACACAACATACATGCTTTTCTCAACATACAACCCTATGTATCAGTAATGTCTTACATACATGATAACAGCTTATGGTTCCATGAGATAACAGGAAAAAAAACCAAAAAAACTTTTTTTTAAGGTAAACCACAAAGAGTTATAAAGTTAATACTCAAACAACAGTACTTTGATGTGATATCCAGAATGATTTTAATTTGTTTCCACCATATTTTGACTTTCATTCACACAATTTTTCAAAGTGTCAAATCACTTTGTATGGTCAAACTTAACTTAGTGCCAGTTTATCCCACAATGCACTATAATAACAAGACCAAAATATTCATATTTATATCACAGAGGATAAAGGTCATTTAACATATTGCAAATGAATACAGTAACAGGGTCAGTCCTGCACTATTAGGGCTTAAAATAACACTGTGATCGTGGTTTTAAATTTGAGGTATTTACTATCTGTGTTTAAATGCATTTAAACAAACCTTAAATTCCATTTAGATTGTAAAATCTTGTTTTTGGATATGATTTGATAAATATTGATTCATGACACAAATGAACCATTTTCATTTTAATATTCCTTTTCATACCAAAAAGAAAGCCCATTTGCGAAAAAAAATTCATCTTTGGTAGCTGGCAATTTTTATGCACTTTAGTAAATGATCCTTGATTATTTGAGAGGTTCCTGTTTTTTTGCTAACACAGATCCAGACCAGAGACTGCTCACGCAGGTTTCTTATTGTGTGTTTATATTGGACCTAATTAATTGAGCATGACCCATTATTATGTACATCATATAAAAAAACAAACAACAAAACATGGTTATAATATATAAACAAGTCTGCATGAAAAAAATATTCTATTTAAACTTATCAGCCTTGTCTATTTCCATCTGAAATTCAAGTGCACCCATCACCTTCACACAGAAGGCAGACATTTTGTGAGTTCAATGAATGTAAATGGCGAAGAAGCTTATCAAATTATATAGGTTTAAATCACAAAATGGCTGCCTCCAGTGCATTAAATATGCAATTGCAATAGAGTTTAATTCTAGTTGTGGAAACATCTAACACTAATATTATACAGGTTTACTAAACTATCATCTGTGAGTAAATGAAAAACATGTGGAACTATATAACAGTATAAACTTAACTGAATTGAAAGAATAAGTTGGCTTTGGGTAGAATATCAGAAATAAAACCTTTTCAGAAAGTTTACTTACCAGAGGAGCCATATTTCAGGTCATTTCTGTGCATGTCCTCTGCCCTTATTCTGCCTCTTGAATGCCCCCCATAGGAAATATGTTGTCATTGCACAACAAGAAATAGGTGGCAAGCAGTAATCAATCAGGTGTCTATGAAATTGCTGAGTATGGAGCAAATAGAACCAAAAGGAAAGCAACAACTTGGATGGAGTAAAGTGTGTGAAGTTATCCTCTAGGATGCAATGCTCTGTGTATAGTGTTACCTATTCTATCTATTAATACATACAGATTATAGGTTTACCCTGTTTTTCTAAATAAGAATCCTGCAGAGCCATAGAAAGGCAGCAATTTGTCAACAAATTGCATGTACTGTGCATAAAAACATATGAATAAAGACAAAAAAACAATATTATCATTACCAGGTAGGTTCAAGTTCTCTGGCATATAAAATATTCTGCTTTGACTTGCATTGCAAGCTATACATTCATTGATAACATCACTTCCTGCCAAAACAAAATGGCTGACAATTTCACAATACCCCTGAGGCCTAGGTGGCATGGATAATAACTCAAATATTCATGTCCCCTAGGTAAAGCCATGCCTGCATTAACAAAGACAACTGGAGGCTGTAAGAAGCGGCCATGTGTAGGAAATAGCTGTTTGTGGTATTTTTGTATTTTGCAGGTTAGAGTATAATTTTTAGCGTGTGAGAGATTTTATCGCCCTGCAGACTGATGTGACATCCACGTTCACCATCAATAACATCACTTGTATTTGTGTGTAAACATTATTGTTGAACTGTAGAAGCTACTACAAGGTGTATAATGTCTATTTTGTATTACCATTACTGTTAATAATTAAACGTAAAAGTGACTTTATATTTGAAGTGAATCAACCTATTGTTTTGTAAAGTACCAACTAACCTCCCTTCTGCTTATGGATTTATTTTATTTTATTTTTTAAGTGGTGTTTTGATGTAGTAATCAAACCTTTAATCAAAATGTTTTAATAAACATTTCATTGAAAACCCTGAAAACTTGTATTGACTTGTATAAGAGATGTATTGGAGTTGTTTGCTATTGAGACACAGGACTGTATTCACAGATATGATTTTGCGTGATTTTCTGTGCGTATATTTAGGAGCATATTAACTGCGCATGTGTAGTAACTTTTTCCACACAAGTTACATAGGATTTAGGCACAGAAATCCATTAGGCATGGACTTCTGAATCGCACTTAGGGATGTACATACAGAAGGGTGTGGTTGTCTTCCGTACATGTGAAGTTACGTGAAGTTGGGTGGGGGGGGGCATTTAAATGAGCTTTTGAGGGCACGGTTAGTCATGTATGCACATACAGAAGTAACATACGCACGTAAGTACACACATACAGTTGAGGATGCCCTATGGAAGCGTAAGTCACCGAAAACCTGTCCATGGGAGTTGCCTTGCTACATGCGCACGTATATTTGCGTACTTTAGACACATGCATCTGAATCCGGTCCACAGTTTTCATTCTTGGTTCCCCAAGTAAACATCAATGGGCCTTCAAGAGGTCAGGGATGAAGTGTGTGGATTTAGTGTAAAATGCAGAGGGTGAAGTTATAATGTAATTAAATGGTTTTAGACATGGAGGTGTAGCATTATTGTGGAAAATATTCATCTATGACAGTGTTGGCTAACTTGTGGCACTCCAGGAGTTGTGAAACTACAATTCCCAGCATGCTTTGTCAGGTATCCGCTATGCTTTTGCAGGTAAAGCCTTCTAGGACTCGTAGTTTCACAACACCTGGAGAGCCACAGGTTAGCCAACACTGATCTATGATCTAAATGGAGCATAATAGAGACATGGGGCCTGATCCAGAATAACGCCCGCCGTCGCTAGGACGGCGGGCGTAAGATCGGCTTTTCAGCCGCTCTGCGCATGCGGCGGGCAAATGTTGCCCGGCGTCGCTACGGCAACGCCCGATCGTGGATCGGGCATCCGTAGCAGCGCCGTAGGGACGCTGGAGGGGACGTCCTCCGGCGTCCCTACGTTCAAGTTAGTGTAGGTGGGCGGGGGGGGGGAGTTAAATGAGGGGGGGTGGATGGGCTAAG
>WWET01000026.1:1523344-1542412 GCA_011038615.1 Limnodynastes dumerilii
TTGAAATTAGTTACTCCTGGGCTAAACCATGTTGATTGCAGGGGGAGTCAAGTTAGTTGTATTCTTTGCATGCAGGGATATATCTTTAAATTGCTTACTGTACACAGATACTGACCAGCTTTACTATCACACTGTTATTTAGACTTGGGATAGGAAACATCACCTCTCAACTCTAATACTGTTTGCAACAGATGAAATATGACTCCCCTGCAATCAACATGGTTTAGCCCAGGAGTAATTAAGTTAAAGCACTTACTCTAGTCTGGATCCAGCCCATGTTTTGGTCTCAGCTAATAGTCACGAAAAGTCAGTTGATTATGTTTCTAGGAAGATTTTGATATCAATAATGTGCAGTTCTTTGGTTCCGCAAAGAAATTGCATATTTATACCCCTTTCACACTGAGGGAAGGGCCCAGCATAAACCCAGGTCGTGTGTCGGTGTGAATGGTTCAACCCTGGTCACTACCAGGGTTATGGCTGTGTTGGAGCCAGATAAGCTGCAGTATAGAAGGTGTTCCTGGGCTTTTCCTCCCGGGTTCTGTTAAAAGCGGCTCATTGGTGATAGGAATTGTTCTCGAGCGTCTGCTGCCCCCTTTTCATCACTCTATGTGCTGTTGAAGGGCAGACACAGGTCCAGTGTGCAGGGCGGCGAGCCAGGATTCACCTCGGATCAAAAGAAACAACAAAAGTTGACACCGTGTTCATTATCCCACGTTGGATCCAGGATTTTGGTGATTAGCCGTAGCGGGTTGCATGCAGAACTCATCTATGTATGCGCTCGAGAGATCTAGAGGGATTTGCAATCACGGACCGGATGTTTCCTGACATCCATACATTTAGTAAAGGGTTTAAAGTTTTCCGTGCCCTAGAGCCCGTAAAATGTGCGGAAGTCATAGTTGCTGACTCTCCCAGAATGTCCGGAAGACTCCCGAAATTCGGCCAGTTCTCCCGGTATCCCAGGAGAGCCGGCAATCTCCCGCAAGGGACCTGATGCTCGTGGTTTCCGTTAAACCACAGACTCAAGTCCTGCCCCCCTGCCTGACAACACTAGTTTACTGGTGTTGCTAGGGACAGGGAGGGACTTGATGATGCAACCACGTAAGGGGTAATTGATAGTCAAGGTGTGGGGCTTAATGATGTGCCATTAAGCCCCACCCCCTGGGTGCAGCTATTGCTTCCCTCCGGGAGTTTTAGTTGGCAACCCTGGCGGAAGTACAGACAACTGTTGCGTTCCGCGGTGCTGTAGATGCGGTCGGGAAGTCATAGCGGCGAAAGTTCACTAGAACCACTATCTGTACTAAAAGGGTAGTGATTCTGGCCGATCCCTGCTGCTATTACTTCTTGGCAACGTCTACAGCATAGGTTTCCAAACCAGTCCTCAGGGCTCCCCAACAGTGCATAGTTTCCAGATCTCCCTACAGAACAAAGTATAGAATTATACCACCTGCTGATCTTTTAAAGTCAACAATGAACACACCTGTGCTCCAGCAAGGAGATCTGGAAAACATGTACTGTTGGGGAACCTTGAGGACAGGTTTGGAAACGACGGGTCTCCAGAGTGAATATCCCTATTACACCTACAGAACAAAGTATATAATTATACCACCTGTTGATCTTTTAAAGTCAATAATGAACACACCCTGTGCTCCAGCAAGGAGATCTGGAAAACATGTACTGTTGGGGAGCCTTGAGGACAGGTTTGGAAACCGCGGGTCTACAGAACTCTGGCACGCAACTAATATAGCATAGCAGGCGGTCACGGCACTGTAAGTGAAATGTACTGAGCGCTGTTTATAAGCAGCTAAATAGCAACAGCCTGGGCATGTTCCAGTTGCTCGATGTGTGGTGGGCCCCTGAGGAAAGTTAGCTGCATAAATGGGCCTAGTTAACGTAAACTGCCTTCATGCACCTGTCTGCATTGACCTACAAATTGATTTGAGTGACCACCACATTGTATATCCTATGTAAAACCTCCAAGTGATCATTCCTTCTTAAGTCTGATTGGGTCAGAATGTTTTCCAATAAAAATGCACAGGAACAAGGGGAAAATTGAAATTTGGATTCTGGCCTAAAATACCCAAGTGATATCACTAGTTGACAGTGGACTGACATCATAAATAATATTACGTGATGCTTTATTACTTTACTTTTCAATCATTCTTTACATTTCTTTATTTCACCTAAAAGGAGGAAAAAACTGATCACATGATCATGGCAGAACACATCTCCCAACATTCTAAACTTTATTCCACAATTCTGCTACACAAAGCTCCCCCCAAAGCAAAAAACAACAATCACCGCCCCATAGCCAGGTTTTAGGACAGTACGCGTGTTTAGGAGTTCACTGCATTTATTTACCTTTGCACAATGTTATAATACAAATACAGAAGGTTTTTAGATACAAAATCTGGGAAATCAGGATTTGTTTTTCAAGTTATTAGACTGGAGACCAGTATAAGCTGGGAAAATGAAAGTCCGATTTAAAAATAATGCTTTAGAAAGTCAGATTGAGAAAAAGTTTGCGAATGACAGTCATTACCAAGCCTCCACCTCCGGTATTAACAACCAGACAGTATGTATGTGTTAACGGCAGTGATTAACGGAACATTGTGGTTTGGGAATAACCAGTCAGATCGCCTGCTAATGACAGGGACTACGAGCCTTCCCTCAAGGATGGTAATAACCAGTCACATCAAGGGGGTGGATGCTCTGCGTCTTGTAATTGTACCGGTTGTATGAAAGAGATATTGGTAACATTCACAAAACACTGCACAGCAGTTGGCAAAACTCATGAAATTTGGGGGCTGAAGTTGAATAAGACAGTTATGGAAGCACATTCTTTACCGTAATATTGCTGTAGGGTCTTTGTGTTGCAAACTGCGCATCCCCAAAACCCTGGGCTCTGCGTCAGAACGCAGGGATATTTTTTATGCACGTCCAGCAGTTTTGCATGTGGGGCAAGCCAGACCTCTGTGCATACTTTATATGCACAATGGGCGGGGCTTCCTATGCAAATCAAGCATTGACGACTGGGTTTAGTCCCTGCATATGATTATCTTGTCTGCATCGTTTCACCTTGCAAGCAGAGAAGATAAGGTGGACTTATGGACACTCACATACGGAACTTCGTAGCGGCCAAATGCAAGGATCGTATGGGACCCCGTACATTCGATCTTCGCTACTGAAGTCTGGATTCGGCACAAAGTCCTGATTATTGCAGGACTTCATGAAGTAATGCACAACATGTGCCAACAGGGTCATAAATGTAATAGTGTAACGGGAAATAGCCTTATTGTACTTGGAAACAACAGAAAGGGTCTGATTCAATTGTCCTCAAAGCTTGGTTGCGGTGCTTTTTCTGCAAATTTACATCTCAGATTTTATCCCAGTGTGCATTAAAAATCGGCAAATTCTTCTTTCCGTGATAGACGGTGGCGCACTTCACACTTATTCCCGTCTTTGCAGTCAATTAAATCAGACCTGATGTGTTAATAAAGGAATCTGGTAACAGCCAACAAGGCCCAAATTGTCTTATCTGTTTAAGTCCAAACCTTCTTTTTCTCTCATTCCCATTGGGTCAGGTGTGAAAGCCTCTCAGCAGACTTATTTACCTTCATTGCGGGTAATGCACCATTGCGAATTTATTGAAAGGAGGCACTTAGCACTAGATCCAGTGTTTAACAATGGAATATAAACAAGTGGAAAGTTACACCTGGGCAAAACCATGTTGATTGCAGGGGAGTCAAATGTCATCTGTTGCAAACAGTATAAAGGTGCATACACACTATACAATTATCTGCCAGATATCTGAAAGATCTGGCTGTTGGAATGAAAATGTGGTAATGAATGAGAGCAACTGACAATACTATTTGCTCTCATCCACTACCAGATTTCCATTCCAACTGCCAGATCTTTCAGATATCTGCCAGATAATTGTATAGTGTGTATGCTCCTTTAGAGTTGATGTTTCCTATCCCAACTCTAAATAACAGTGTAAAAGTAAATCAGGTCAGTATCTGTGTGCAGTAAATCAAAACAAAGTATTCTCCCTGAATGCAAAGAATAATATTAATTGGACTTCCCTGGAATATGGTTTTTGCCAGGTGTAACATTCCACCTGATTTACGGTTATTCAAACACTGGATATGATGCTTAGTCTCTAATTCCTGCTATAACTTTAGAGATGCATTGTTGACCATGTATTGTAAACAACTCACATCGGACCGGATCCCCAACAACATCCGTCTTCCACACACGGCTGTAATTTGTCAGTAGGTAGCTACTATGCATGCGGAGTAACTATTGTACATAATTAATGTATCGGTTCGTTACGTAGATTGGGTATATGCGGTCTTTAAGCTACCTATCGCCAAATTACGCCCGCGTGTGGAAGACGGACGTTGTTGAGGATCCGGCCCATCTTTCTTAATGTACAAAATTATATTAAAAGTATTAAAAGAGAAAACAAACATTCTGTTATGAATAGTAATAAAACCCACAATGTTAAGATATTTCCAGCCTTGTAACAGCCCACTCTGCTGCTTGTCACCAGACTTAATGCAAAGGGTCCGATTCAATTGCCCACATAGACAGGAAAAATTGTGAAGTGCGTCTATTCCGGTAAGTAAAATTCGTGGATTTTAATACGCACCTCTATGAGGCGCAAATTATAATCAGCGATGACAATTCACAAGAAAAAAAAAAATCCCCTTACACGTGTGGAATTCCGGAATTCAGAACCGGTCCATGGAGAATGGGCCGCACAGATAATAAAATACTACCCTCCCGTAACATAAATGCAAGAAGTGTGCCTAATTTGTGAATGCAACCAGCACTTTTTTCATACAGGGCAACCACTATTATAGGCCCATTAAATATTTTTTTTAATACAATGTTTTTTTGATCCAGGTCACTGAATCTCCATTACTGACACCTGAATATATCCAGCATGTACATACACAGCTTCTATGTAAACATGTTATATAATGTATATGCAGATTTTTATATACTCACAGACATGTATTCTGCGTATAATCTATAATGAAAGTAATTTACACTTTAAACAGACACCTGAGTCAATTCTTCTGAGTATGTACATATACCGACGTGTTATATATACACAATATACGTGGTTATAGTTTATAGGTTTATGTAAGTTCTGGCTAATTTCAGTAATTACCCAATTTCTGTTTATGGGGATATTTTTAGTGTGGGGAATAAATGAAAATTCACATTTTTATTTATTTCAGTTTCATTCTAAATTTGATTACAATCTCACAATGCCTCTGATATCATTATGTTTCTGTTGTCTAACTCGGAAACAGAATAATTTCAGATACTAGCCAGATACCTACACATACTGTACTACATATATACAGATATATACTGCACCTCCTCTTAGAGTCCAGCAGATAGAGCAGTATATAGAAAGAGCGATATGGGAAGGCTTCTCAAGTAATTTCTTTTATCAAGAACAGGTGACTATTATCCAAGTATCATCGCTTGTCCCGAACAGAGGAAAATTCTCAGAAATAACGAGTTTTGGTGAATTCTCAGACATGAAAGAAAAATGAAAATAGACAATGCCAGGAAATAATCCCTTTCTTGCGAGATATAGACCACCCAGCTATATTTTTTATTAAGTTAATACCAGCCCAAGGCTTCTATCTGGCTTAGTAATATAAACTATGTCAAATATTCAATACAACATATACGTAACAGAGCAGTTACCATAAGTTCAGCAGCTCATCACTGGGTCCCAGAACAATAATTTGTTATTAGGTGCCTTGATTGATAGAGAACAGCACAGAAATGTGCGCAGTAAATCTCCAGCCTGAACCTACACTGTCCATGCTTCAGCTTTGATCCTTCATGGTACCTGGCTATACCTCTGTTTTATCTAAGAGCAGAGGGTGCTGGCGGGGAGCAGGGCCTATTTGCTCTCGCTTCTCTGAGCCCCATATTGGGCACAACCACTGAAGTGACCGTAGTTCTGATACTGGATGTAATATTCCTACAAGTGGACCACTTATACACACGGGAGTCCATTTGTTGGGATGCAGCAGTGTTCAGCCTATCATATCAGGGGAGGTTAGTGACATCACTGAGACACAAGGCACGTCATGGCTTAATGATGTCTCTGCTTGCTAATAAAATAATAGGCTGCTCTCTCCCTGCTATTAAAACAACCCTCAAAATGACTGCACAGACGTACCAAGCTCTACCTTGCAACACATACAGGTGTATGCAGCATGCACAAGTTCTCCTGGAGTACCTGTAACATTCTGAAGATTTTAAAGATACCTTAACATGATAACATTTGTGTGAATCTGGGCATTCAGTCACCAGCCATCAGACAGGTACATTTGAAATCCTAATAAGTGTAATCATAAAACACAGATTTGTTTTTGCAAGTTTCAGCACTTCTGTTGCAGTATTAACATTTTGCTCACTACAGTCTGAGCCGTCTCCATTCTTCAGGGCATCTAACTATTTGGTCAGTTAAAATTTTGTAACCGTTCATTTGAATAGATGCAAAAGGACTAAGAAAAAATATATATATATTAAATATGGAATACATTTGTCATTTAAATTACAATAATAAAAAAAAAAACATAAAACCACAAAAAAGTAAATGTTATGAGAGGTTTTAAATGAAACAGAAGCCATTTTTGTTTTATCATAAACCTCAAACAATGGCAGCTTCACATATAACATAACCTTGAGATGTTTTTGAATTTGGCACAGAGAATTGAGATGAAAGATTCAATAACGTCACACTCCTACATAAGTCAAAAATACACATAGACCTGTTGCTTACACAGAGTGTAGGTAGACAGTAAAAGAAAGAACCAGTCATATGAACTGTTACATTGCAACCAAACATCTACGATGTGCGGCTGATGGGTAAATGTTGTAATGACACACGTGTCTCTCAGGTGTCCATACCCCGTGTACTCATCATTATACCAAATGGCTAAGCCAGGCTAGGCTTCCACCTGCCACCAGGTGACCCAAGGTGACAACTTAAAAAGAAAACTAATATACAGCAAAAATCCATTGCATATACGAACAGGTAAAAAGCAATGAATTGATACCCTGGCTATAGCAACAGAAAGAGCACCACGTGGACCACAAGGATTTCATGTAAAAGATATTGTCTACGGTGGTGTAAAATGTTGTAATAATTTGCGAGACATTTCCATCCGACATACTTCAGCTCTTCATGATCACTTACCACAAACCTCATCTTTACTTACATAATCCTCTTGTAGAGACCGGTACTCAGAACCATTCCATACATTCATATTCCACCAAATCATTACTCCCTTCTCAAAACCTTTCAGGCATAATTGTACACCTACAATAGCGCTCAAAAGGGTCACCAATCCATACCATGATTAAAAGTGGCTTTCAGGTTACTATACAATCCTAATTTTTTTTTCTCCCCCGGTACAAACCAAAGTCATTATTTGCCTCAGATGATCTCTTGTTCTACCCGCCAACTCACACACCCACCCACCCGACTGGGCCTGTAAAATGGCTACGTATGATATGTCCTACTGGCCGACAATGAACTGGCAGTTGTTCCTGAACAAAGTTTAAAATGGCAACGTGGTGGCTACAACTCTATCTGGAAGGTCTTCTGGAGTTCATTGGAGAAAGGATTGGCCAGGCGTTGCTGAGACTTGGACTCCAGTGCTGCCCACTGAGCTTCAAACTGGTCTACTTCCTGTGCGGTGGATGCCAGCCTCAGCTGGCTGGGATCCGGGGGCCATGTACCGTTGGCAGTGCCGTTTGGCTTTGGTTTTGACTGGACTGGCTGGGATGGGTTCTGGATACTTGTGGTGGAAGTGTGCAGTATGCTCTGGGGGAACGGATTGGATTTACTGGCCAGGTTGGACGATAGTACTTGGGTGGCGGAACAGAAAGCGTTGGCGACCATTTGGGATGGGGTGATGCCAACGACGGGGACGCTTGGCATTGGATAAGACATGCTGTTTGCCATGGATGGGTTGTAACCAGCTACAGGTATATAGGCAGGTTGCATATGAGGAGAAATAAACATGCCCACAGGGGCAGGGGTGGCATCATATGAAACAGGATAAGCTTGCATAGCAGCAGGTATCGCCATGGGCACGGCCACCATAGGCTGAGGAACAGGCTCCTGCTGTTGCTGCTGTTGGGCCTTGGCTGCGTTCGCCACCTCTTCCAGCCAGCGCTCCGCCTCGGATGGGGTTCGGCGATGACCCATTTGGAAGTTAGATGGGGTCGAGGTGTTCATGGCTTGGTCTGGCCATCCTGGAACGCCTGCAACAAAATATGGTATAAGTGAAGGTTAAAGTCCCCATTTCAATAATGTGCAACTATGGGTTATTTCTGGTGTTTGCATATAGGTGATTATGGCTTAAATAACGTAACCTCTCTTCTGTTCACATTCAATGTATTCTTCTACTCTAGAGGCACATAAATACCAGGGAGGCCTCATCCATCCCAATAGACATGGCATGTAAAAGACATCATTACATGATAAAGCATCATTGTCATTCCATATTAAGACGACCAATCACAAGTAACTGAATCCAGTACCATGTGACTGTATGTGCCATGACAGCCACATAACGCTGCTTCTAATAGTCTGCCACAGTGCGTGAGGTCATGTTTTTCCTGGTAAAAGGTTTGGGACACTGAGCATTACATCTCTCTTCCCCTTAAGTACTTACTTTGTGCAGTCTGTCGAGGTGGAGGCAGAGCAGCCACATGAGGAGGGGTCCTGGTACCGTTCCCATTGACAAAAGGGTCTTCAGAGGGTTGGTTCGAAAACGAATTATTTATCTGGTTGCACAGATCAGTTATTCCATCCGGATCAGGAGGTCCTGTAGGATCCAATTCTGGAACTGAGAGAGAGAGAGATTTGTTTTTAGGTTAAGACTTATTGCACTGTAAATGGCCTCAGACACTTTACCAGTGTTATCTACACAGTCATTCAATGAAGTTCATCGGCCTACCAAGGTTCCCACCTTCACTTTGTTGTAAATTATAGGCGCTAATGTATCCCTTGAATTTTTATATAAATGTTTCAAAGAAATCAAAGTGATAAACGTAAGGGGGGGGGGGGGCACAACAGGCCAACGTTATCCAGGGCCGTATTCAGAGATCCATGTTCAGATCGGTCCGCAAATATATGCATGGACGGAGCAAGGAACACCCACCAAAACCCCAGCTACTCCCCTTGCTAATCCGTGCTCTCGCAAACTTACACCTCCACAGACCAGCTGTAACTTTCCGTGTGCAGTTCCACGCGTGTCTTGTTAATCGCGTCCACTTTTCTTCATTTAAATGCCCCCTCCCATTTTTATAAAAATTCTCCTGTGCGTATTTTTCCGTCGCATATCCGGACGGATGTATCCACGTGCGATTCACAGGTCCGTCCGTAAGGCACTTCCGTGCGTATCATCAACGTCAATTGCGTAAATAAAGTTACTACACATGCGCAGTTGAAACATACCTAAAAATACGTAGGGAACTCGCCAGGAAAACGGATCTCTGAATGCGGCCCACAGACGCTACGAAGCCACAATCTGATAGTTAGCAAGCAGGCTGTATGCGATATGGTGCATCTAGGAGTTTGGGGGGACTTTCTTGGAGAGAAGGCATGTAATTCCCCCCCCCCCAAAACATTAGTACCTTCCTCAAGATTAGGATTACTGTGTAAAGCTGACCATACACAAGAGCAAGAATTAGCCCGATCATCCAATTATCAGGTGATCAGGCCAATAAACACTGTACTTAGTGGGCAAATACCAAGAACACTTTGCTACGATTATTTGGTCTTTTGACACGTTTAATTCAAATTGGACGCTAGCCCACAATATTTTAGGCTAAGACAATCAGCTCACTGAAAGGGTCCCTATTCTTCTAGAACAGGCCTGGCCAACCTGTGGCTCTCCAGGTGTTCTAAAAACTACAACTCCCAGCATGCTCTGTCAGGCATCAGCTATGCCTATACAGTCAGAGCACGCTGGGAGTAATAGTTTCTCAACACCTGGAGAGCCACAGGCCTGTTCTAGGGCTTCCCTCTTCAGCTAGGATTATCGGTCCCAGTAGGAGAGGAGTATGCTGCCGATAATAGGACCTTTGCCTGGCAGGAAATCGTCCCTCCTCCAGCTTTATTCATATCTATGGACATTTCTAAGTTTACCTTGGGTTTGCCTGCAGCCATTTAGGAGTTAGCAGCAGTGCAAGCGAATAAAAGGAGCTTAAATTGAAGCCAACCGGATTTTGTGTACAATAAGCAAAATCCGCCAGTATTTTTCCTGCATTCCAAATACATGAATTATTCTCACTCCTCACATTGCAACATGATTGTCTGGGAGCAGTTACTTCTAACTCTGGATCAGCCGTATTCTATCTCGGCCACAGACTAAATCCAAGACCTCGGTCCCCCATCCTCCACATCCGATTCCTGACCTTGACTTTTGTCCTGGAAGTTGGTCTTGCGTTGCAGGGTGGACGGGAGCTCATTAAGCCTCAGTGACAGCTGTCGTTTAAAGGGCGAGTTCTTCTGGCTCAGAGCAGGGAAGCCGCGGAAAGACCCCTGCCTCACGAGCTGCTCAATGGGCGCGTGTCTGCGCGGAATGGCGTGCTGGCCGCCTGCCTCCCCTTTCTCGGTTGCCACCGGTCCAATTTGCATGACAGTAGGGTTCTCCGTCGGAGGCGGTATCACTGGGATGGGAGGGGCCACTGTGGTCGCTGTATTCAAAGGCTGGATCTGAGCCACTTCAGCTGGGAGGGGGGAAGGAAAAAAAAAAACATTAGACATTGACATCAGTCTCTGACCCTGTTGGAGCTACATACTAAGGTCACACACACACACACACACACACACACACACACACACACAGTGGGTCTTTTTTACTCAAGCGAGAGAGGGGAGTGTCGGGGGTGTTGGTGGGTGTTTCCTTGCTCCAGCCGTGCGTATAATTGCGTACATAAGAAAAAACGGATCTCTGAATACGGCCCTTAAGTGAGGAAAGTTGCTCCTGGACCAAACCATGGTGATTGCAGGGGAGTCATATTTCATCTGTTGCAAACAGTATTAGAGTTGAGAGGTGATGTTTCCTATCCCAAGTCTAAATAACAGTGTGACAGTAACGCTGGTCAGTATCTGTGTGCAGTAAGCAATTCAAAGATATATCCCTGCATGCAAAGAATACAATTTACTTGACTCCTCCTGCAATCAACACGGTCACGGTCCAGCCCACGGGGAGAACATACAAACTACACACAGATAAGGCCTAGTCTGGGCATCGAACTCATGACTTCATCATTGTGAGGCACAAGTACTACCCGTACGTGTACATACTTGAGTCAGGGTTGACAGATGAATGCTGATAAGCTTAGAAGTGATGTAAATGCATGTTTTATAGGTGATCTTTGCATGAGAATTGTGTACAATATCCCCCGACTCAACATCGGAACGCCGAGCACCACCTTTTGAATGAGTAATGTATGGATTGCGGAAGCCTAGACTGCGTATGACGTAACATCACACACATCTGCGTTCTTGTGTTTTCTGGGCGCAGTACTAAAAAAATCTTGCTAAAACCCACTGTTTACGCACAAGATCCTCTGTAATCAAGAGGGGCCGAATCCAGAATTACAGAACATGAGCGTTGTCCCGCACACAGAATGTGGAAAACGTGTTCCGGGATCCAGCATTCCGCGTGGAAAGCATTTCTGATGCTCGCCATGCGTACTTGTCTATAAATGGTGGGAGGGCCCGTGTGCAAATAATACAGTATGATTCTCAGTTACACACCAGCCCCACTTTCTGTGCCTAATATTTAAGGCTCACTCCACTTCTAGGCTCTATCCCCTCCCTGCAGCCTAACCCTAAGACTACCCTTCTACACTACATCCCCTCCCCTTCCCATAGCCTAACCCTACAACACTCCTTCTATGCTACATCCACTCCCCGCAGCCAAACCCTAAGACTTTGCTTCTACGCTACATCCCGTCCCCGCAGCCTAACCCTAAGACTCTCCTTCTATGTTACATCCCCTCCCCGCAGCCTAACCCTAAGACTCTCCTTCTATGCTACATCCCCTGCCTGCAGTCTAACCCTAAGACTCTCCTTCTATGCTACATCCCCTCCCCGCAGCCTAACCCTAAGACTGCTTCTACGCTACATCCCATCCCCGCAGCTCAACCCTAAAACTCTCCTTCTATGCTACATCCCCTACATTGGCATAATGAATATGTAAGTTGCTGAAAAATGGATCTTTCGGCATACTTACCCATTCATAAAAAAAAAAATTCTAATTAAAAACATTTTCGAAACAGAGACAATTAGCCGTTGGTTTTGTGTATTTCAAAAATGTCATTTTCATAGCAGCGAATGTAACCACCCACACAATGTAGCCCTATGTCGTATCAGTTCTTCAGCACTAAATATCGCCACCTTCTGACATGGCATTACACAAGTGATATAAAAAGTAATGCTATAACATTGTTAGTTCACGTTCTCTCTTCACACACACTTGTTTTCAGTATCTTACCTTTCTTTTTTTCCTGAACCTGCCGCACAACCTCCTCTCGCTCAGCCTGCTGGGATGCCGAGGTCACACGAAAGGATCCTTCGCGGGCAAAGCTGGTACGGCTGGCATCAAAGGAAGCAGTGACCCCGCACTCCTTTTCCCGTTTCTGCTTCCGTTCCAGACAGGCAGCAAAAGCACAGCCCACTGCATGGCTTAGACGTTCCCCCTGCGGGCAGGTGTAAATGGTCAGAGACACCGTATATATAAACATGATAAACAACTCAACCCATTGAAGCCTATGTGTTGCCTTTGCTGTAATGATTGTGCCAATTATTCTAGTGATGCAGCTTAATTATAGACTCCAACAATGCACTCATAGAAACACAAAGTGACAGCAGATAATAGCCACATGGCCCATCCATTCTGCCCAGTTGCTTATTCAAATCTTTACTCACCACAGATCCTATTTTACGATCAATTAAGTTTAAGATTTAGGATATCCTTATATTTATCCTAATCATGTTTATACCGTTCTCCTGTGTTACCTCTACCCCCTCAGATGGGAGGCTATTCCACTTATCTATCACCCTTTCAATTAAGTCATTTTTCCGCACATTTCCTCTGAATCTACCACCCTCCAGTTTATATTCATGCCCTCGTGAGGTGTAAATGGTCAGAGGCACTGTATATATGAACATGATAAACAACTCAACCCTTTGAAGCCTATGTGTTGCCTTTGCTGTAATGATTGTGCCAATTATTATAGTGATGCAGCTTAATTATAGACTCCAACACTGCACTCATAGAAACACAAAGTGACGGCAGATAAGATCCACATGGCCCATCCATTCTGCCCAGTTGCCTATTTCAATCTTTACTCACCACAGATCCTATTTTACTATCAATTAAGTTTGAGATTTATGATATCCTTATATTTATCTCAAGCATGTTTATACTGTTCTCCTGTGTTACCTTCTACCACCTCAGATGGGAGACTATTCCACTTATCTATCACCCTATCAGCGAAGTCATTTTTCCGCACATTTCCTCTGAATCTACCACCCTCCAGTTTATATCCATGCCCTCGTGTTCTATTACACCTCTTCCTTTGTATAATGCCCCCTCCTCTAGCCGGTCACAACCCTTGATGTATGTGAAAGCTGCCATCATGTCCCCCCTCTCCCTTCTCTGCTCCAAGCTATACATGTTTAGTTCCTTTAGCCTTTCTTGGTATGGTGTGTGACACAGGCCATGGACCATTTTAGTTGCTCGTCTTTGCACAGTCTCTAATGTATTTATGTCTTTCTGGAGATATGGCCTCCAGAACTGAACACAGTATTCTAGGTGAGGTCGTACAAGCGATCTCTAAAGGGGAATCACTACTTCCCTCTTTCTGCTAAATTCATCTCCCTAAGTAACCAAGCATCTGATGGGTGTGGGTCCCCGTCGAGAACAGCCCTATTTCGATAAGGCCGTTCTTTCCCAGCCACTATTGAACTTGCTGGGAAAACGATTGCTTCTGCCTTGAAGAGGCATAGTAATCGATCCCCGGAGCACCAAACATGGTGCTGCAAAAGGTAAGTAAGGATTCTATCCCCAATGCTTTCCCTATTCCTTACCCTAACCCTCCCCTTCTATTACCCTAACCCTACACTCCCTTCCCCGCAGCCTGACCCTAACCCTCCCTTCCATGGCCCTAACCCCCTCTTCCCTGCAGCCTAACCCCTAGTTTCCCTTCCCCTCCTTCTAGGGCCCTAACCCTCCCTTCCCCAGAGCGTAACCCTAACCCTTCCCCTAAGCCTAAAAGTCTCTGGAGAGGTTACTAACCTCTCTAGCGGTCTGGCGACGGTGCTTCCAAACATGAAAGGTTGAGTATGCCGATCACATACTCACTCATTCATACAAAACAAAATCTAAAATGGCTGCCAATCGAAATGGAGACAGACGAAAAGGAACTTGCATTTCTCATTGCTCGGTTACATTGCTTGGCTACCCTGTGACTCCTACTTTTCCTTTCTCCTCAGTAGGTTCTAATGTAGTTCTGTTAATGATATGTTGAGCTTTTGGGTTATTGCACCTCAGATAATATCACTCACCGAGTCTTTCAGCGCCATGAAGCAGTGGCAGATCCAGCGGCGGGTAGTGCCATCACGACATATGTAGGAGAATGCTTTGTCAAAGTTACGGTCTGGGGCACAGAAGGAAACTTTCTCAATAGTTTGGTCCACTATGAGGTCCTGAAAGGGAATAGAGACAGAAGAATGATGTAGGTTAGTGATGGGTGAATCAAAGGCAGGGAGGTGTTCCAGGTCCATGTGTTTAAATAATCAAGTATCAACATGGCCACATGTGTATATGAAATAATAAGCTTTTTAATGATTTTGTACTATTAATGACAGATACACATTACAAGGATGAAATATTACACAGAGAGATAAAAATTGGTTCTTGACCATAGGCAAGTCAGAGGTGTGGCATGGCCAAATAACGCTGGACCTGATCCAGACTCTATCACGCTCTCCGCCCATGCAGAGCATCTGTCAGGCAGCACAGAAGAGGGGGGTGACTGGGGCATGCTTCCCCATGCCCACCTTGGCAGGCGTAGGGGAAGCACAGCCCCTTCCCTCATCATTCCTATCATACGATAAGTGTTATGTACGTAAAATGCACTTTGCGTGCGTAAGAGGAGTACCGATCATTGGTGTGTCTCCGGTCCTTTGTCAGTATATGGCCATTAAGTTCATAGATGACGGTCAACATTTCTCCCAGTATTAGAAACATTACAAGAAGATTCCATTTTAAATCGAATCATATTTGACATTTTTTCCCCCCATTCTCTCCATCTAACAGAGCAAAGCTGAGGATCACAGCAGACTAAAGCAAGAGGCGGAGCCGTACAAATAACAGCACTGAACAGCGGGGGCGGGACTTCATGACACATTTTGGGATAAATGCTGCAGGAATCACATTATACCCCTCTTTTCCTCCCCCCTAATAGCTGTTATTAGGGAGAGGATAAGGGGGGCATGTATGGGGAAACCGTTGGAATACATAACAATACTGCCCTAGAAAAAAAACAAAAAAAAAAGTTTTAAAGTAACAGAAAAAAAATCAATAATAATAATAAAAAAAAATAAAAAAATTAATAAGTAAAAATTAATAAACTAACCTGTCCGTGCGTCCCTTCGGGCTGCAGCTGAGCTGTCCCAGCATGAATATACTGCACATGCACAGTGTTTCTTACGTCTGGACTTGGGAAAATTGTGCCTAAAGAGAAGCACTGCGCATGTGCAGTGTTTCTCATGTCCTGCGCATGTGCAGCGTTTCTCATGTCCTGCGCATGTGCAGCGTTTCTCATGTTGGGGCTGAATTTTTGATAAGTCCCAAATGAGAGCTACTGCGCATGTGCAGCACTTCATTCATGCATCGCATGAATGTTAAGTACTGCGGGGACCCAGCGGATCATCGTGGGACCTCGCAAGAAGGGTGAGTATTAGTAAATACTGTCAAATACTGTCAACTGCCAAGATCAGTGTGATAAAAGAGCCTGATGCAGCTTCGCTCACAGGGAACGAGGAAGGTAAGTAAATAGAGCCCTACGTCTGGATCAGGTCCATAATACTTAACTGTCCACGTTTTTACAGGTCAAAATTTTGACTGTTGACATAACAGCCGGATAGCGCTCCTTGGACACTGATATTCATAAGGACACATTTCTGTAGAGACTGAACGTTGGAGAAGACACTCTCTAAACTACAAAATACACTTATTACACTGAAACTGCATTGGCCACATAAAGGATGATTTAACATGAAGAGAAAACGCAATTAACATAAATAACTGTTGCATTGTATAAATCACCAGAACATTTTCATTAAAGTTAGAGTTTCCGAGCATCTAAATGAACCATCTACTCACCTTTGTTTTATCATCCACCACTCGAAGCCCGTCAGCCGAGACCCACAAAATGGCTTTTACAGACTTCTTGCCAAGCTACAGAGTGAAAAGAGTAACGGACTATAATCAGTAAGTATTTATAGGGTCTTACAGGGTTTTTCTCATTCTTCCACTAAGGAACCAGCACAAACTATAGTTGTTTTGGCTCTTTCACTTAAACAGTTTATACAACATCACAGCAGGCTGCCAAATACAATTATTACTGAACAAATACAAAAGTAATGGAGCGCTTAGAAAGTATGATATTAACACTTGGGGCCAGATTTACTAAGCTGTGGGTTTGGAAAAGTGGAGATGTTGCCCATAGCAATTAATCAGATTCTAGCTGACATTCTCTAGTATTTAATAGGAAAGTGAGAGATAGAATCTGATTGGTTGCTATAGGCAACATCTCCACTTTTCCAAACTCGCAGCTTAGTAAATCTGGCCCGTGGTTTACTTTCAGAGTTGGTCAATCATTTGAAACAGCTGGTCTGCAGAATATATGTCTGTGAATCTACCTAATTAGCGCCATAAGTATCTACTGTTTGCTTGTAAATACTGAACAAACCTTAGCATTCCTTCACAATGAACTAAGAACCATAGGTGTGTGTGATTGTGACTGACAGGCATGTATCTAGGGGAATGGATAGCAAAGTCGATGACTGGTGCTTCACCTTCCGTGGTGTCAAATGCTGCACTTCTCAGAGTCACGATAAACACGAAGACGACCTCTAGTGGCTTTTATCTGGCCCTGACCAGACCCAGAAAGTTTTCCCCGCATTTGCGGCTCTACCGTGACTACTCTCTGGCTGCAGGATAAAATGTTAAGAAGCAGCCGGTTTCTATACTACAACCTAAAAGAGAGCGATGGAAGCACTAGAACGGCTTAAATCTCCTTTGTCACCATCCCTTTGATGCTCAGTTTGGCTTTTGGCTCATTCCCTCCTCTTCCGTCTTATCTCCGGTTCGCACGCTGTACTAGTTTCCACGGCCTCCAAATTCCCCCTGCGCCTCCGTATGTCTTATGCAAATACATTTTGATGTGTCACGGTGTGTTCATGTTAAGACAGAGATTACACAGACCATAATCCCCCCCCCTCCTCTATCCAATACACTTCCAATTACATTTCAGCCACTTACCAATTTCAGTTTTTTGACCGCATCTTCGCACACATGCATGCCACGTGACTCTTCCACCTCCACATGCCCCAGGTACTGTGACCAAAACATTAGATGCATTCCATTAGAGGATAAGTGTGTGACTGCAGTACAGGATATAAACACTAGAGGTCAGTATAGACCGAAGTCATACTAATAAAACAACTGTTTGATGTGGTGGGGGCAGGCGGAGGTGCTCAGTACAGTATATAGCACAGACTTGAAGACTTTGTGGTCATGCTAGAGAATAGAGATTGCTCTAATATTAAAGGAAGTTAAATGACAGTGACCGTCTTAGTAATGCATTCCAGTTGTCATAGCAACAGAAGTAGGATGAAAGCCCATCAGGTGGTATAACTGGTCACTTACCCTGACAGGGAAGCTGCATTTTCCCCTCCTCACAGCCTCCTCATCTGCCCCCCACTGGTGGGGGCGACTCGCCTCCGGGACGTAGGTTGGCTTTTTTCTCCGCAGGCTCTGCCGCAGCTTGTTCATCTCAGGAGCTGCCGGGCTGGAATGGTGTAACCAAACTACGTTACAGATTTTAATACACTTTAAGTTACTTCATAAGCATGAAGCCAATTATGTGCTCTAGCAGCCAACACACAAAAGAACTACACATTCTGTGGCACAGTTCATTCGCTGGCCTGTGAATTCTCAGGGCCAGATTTACTAAGTTTGGAAAAGAGGAGATGCTGCTTATTGCAACCAATAAGATTCTAGTTGACATTCTCTAGTGTGTAAAAAGAAAGTGAGAGCTAGAATCTGATTGGTTGCTATTGGCAACATCTCCACTTTTCCAAACCCACAGCTTAGTAAATCTGGCCTCTAAGCTTTATTCTCATGTATGGCTGCTTCCCTTGTACCCAGAAAGCAGGACAACCTTATATGCCTTAGTCCGCTGGCCAGCTTATCTCTTGCGCGCACATACCAAGGCTCATTTTGGTGCAAATGGGCAAATTTTACTTTAGCGATGGCTGTATTTTTGTTGTCAATAGACCTCTATTTGGGCTGAATCGTTTGTGAAGCAAAAGGTGGTTTTTACCCAGAAGGACAGATTAGAAATGGCTGAAAGGTGTTTTTGGGATCAGTGAGAATAGTGAAAGGGACAATGGGCTGGATCCAGACTTAAGTAAGTGCTTGAAATGAGTTACTCCTGGGCTAAACCATGTTGATCGCAGGGGGAGTCATATTTCATCTGTTGCAAACAGTATAAGAGTTGAGAGGTGATGTTTCCTATCCCAAGTCTAAATAACAGTGTGATAGTAAAGATGGTCAGTATCTGTGTGCAGTAAGCAAAGCAATNATCGCAGGGGATATTTCATCTGTTGCAAACAGTATAAGAGTTGAGAGGTGATGTTTCCTATCCCAAGTCTAAATAACAGTGTGATAGTAAAGATGGTCAGTATCTGTGTGCAGTAAGCAAAGCAAT
>WWET01000026.1:1545462-1561338 GCA_011038615.1 Limnodynastes dumerilii
GTGTTTGGTACAATCCACCACACTGTGCAGGGAAGAGGTTGTAACCCTGTGGAGTTTGGAGTCACATGCCATTAATGGGAGAAAGATTTCCCCGGAAACCAGAGACGTTTGGAAACCTCTGTCTGCCCTATGGACATTTTCACAGCATTGTGCTCCACCATCAGCACAGACTCACTCTCTGCAGTAGGAGGGGGGAGAGTTCATGTCTTGAAGCTCCCTGTAGTGTGTTACTCAGTGTTGCTTAGGGCACACTCCATGGGAGGGGGGGGGGGCTCAATTAAGTGCACACACCTCCCCTCCTCCCCATGCTTATCACTCCGTGCCACCTGTGCAGCACATAAGAGGACGACTGGCCACTTATAGCCAGAGCAGGTGACATGGCTTTAAAAACCAAAGAATATAAACTGCAGGTGGCCCATTGACCGGTGCAGCCCATCTGAAGAAACGCATTTTATATCCTGATTATAAGTAAAATAGACGATAGGCAAACTGTGCTGTTGCCATTAGCTACAAATCAGGCTGTAGCGGTTTCTTAATAAAACTGAATCAAACATTGGGCCTGATCCAGACTTAAGATTGTCTTACGTATACAAGCGTACCCAAGCATAATGCAGTCCCCTCCCATACGTAACGTAGCAGACTTGCATGTTCAGAATCCTAACTTAACTTTTAAAAGCCTTGTTGTCATACAATTTAAATGCCTCCCTACACCCACAATGTATATACGGCCATATGTAGTGATGTCACGCCCTCGTACATAAACAAGTTATGCGCGGTGACAGTTACGATACGCTTATTTATATAGTGCCGCAAATCGTGTTAGAGAACATTAGATATTCACATCAGTCCCTGCCCCTATTGGAGCTACATACTAGAGTCTCTAACACACACACACGGGCTAATTTAGTCAGCAGCCAATTAACCTACCAGCATGTTTTTGGCGTGTGGGAGGAAACCGGAGCACCCAGAGAAAACCCACACAGACACAGGGAGAACATACAAACTCCACATAGATAAGGCCAGGAATTCAGCGCTGTGAGGCACAAGTGCTACCCACTGAGCCAGACAGCCAGCCTTACAAATGCTGGACCGGATCCCGATTTAATAACGGCAGGGCACTTACGCACGCAAAATGCGTAATCGACCTGTCTTCTCTGGAGGGCGCATACGCCCTACAGATGTTACGCTAGGGTTACTATAGTAACCCTAACATAGAAACAATCGGAACTTTGTTCCGTCCGAGCCCATTTCCGTGGAAATGGGCTGTGCTTCCCTTCCACCCGCTAAAGCGGGCGGGGGAAGCATTTAAATTGTACAGTGTGGGAGGGGGCTCCCACACTGCAGCGGATCAGGCCCATTGCTGCTATGAGATAACAGACCTTCAGTCTTGATTGGTCAGTGTGGCGCTCTGGTGAAACAGGAGGATTTCAGCCAACGTTTATCTGAGCATTAACAGCGGTGGCTTCGTGTGACAGCAGACTATGTCTGGGAAGGGAACAGTACGCAGCAGATATTATTCACACTGTAGATGCCGTAATGTGTGTGTGTGTGGTCTCTGGTTTGTGGATTTCTCCTGTATGAGATTCACGCTGTTCCAAGGAGCCGGGAGCGGGGAGACAGACAAGTCAGGCAGATCTTTTTTATAAGATGGTTTTGTCTAATGAGCAGCTAATTAGCAGTGGATTGGCTTTGGAGAAAGGACAGTCTGTGGGTGTTTTCTTTGTAGAATAGAATTCTATAGAACACATTGTGGATAGACAGATAGACAGAGAATCCATTGGTCCTCTGAACACATCACCCATACAACGCCGCACAATTCCAGCAAACTGCCCCTGTGTTGTGCCTGGAATGAGTCGCATCCCTGATGGTACATCGCTGTATAGAGGCCAAAGCGTGTACACAACAATATAATCTTCACATTTGTTATAAGCAACCCAAGAAAGAAAATACTGGAGGCATTTATTACTCTCCACCCTCCTGGCACAGCACAACAGACAGTCTATGCCCATCTCCCAGCAAAGCACTCTAGAGTGTCTCTGCCCAACCTCTCTGCGGAGCACTGTCTCTCCATATCCTCCACCGTAAAGTATCTCTCCATTCTCTCTGCAGAGCACTCCAGAATGTCTCTCTTCCTGGCAGAGCACTCCAGAATGTCTCTCTTCCTGGCAGAGCACTCCAGAATGTCTCTCTTCTTGGTAGAGCACTCTAGAATGTGTATGTTCCTAGCAGAGCCCTCTAAGGCGTCTCGCTATCCTCTCTGTTGAGCACTCAAATAACACTATCTTCTCTGAAGAGCACTCTAGAACATCGCTCTATCCACCCTGCAGAGCAATACAGCGTCTCTCTAAATGTTTTGCAGTTCACTGTAAAGTGCTACGCAACAGTGTTTGTACGGCACGGCATTAACCTATTCTCTATATTCCCAACATACAGCTTTACAATGTATGTGTCCTGCAGAGATCCGTAGAGTGCCTCTCTATCCTCCCTGCAGAGAGCTGTAGAGTGCCTCTCTATCCTCCCTGCAGAGAGCTGTAGTATGTTTCTATGTAGAGTGTGTATGTCCCAAGTCTTGTATCTTTATCTGTATTGTAGTCTTGGCTTATTCTGCCATCACTTTCTATCCCACCTACACAGCACCCTTGATAACCTCTCCCCAGCTGCAGAATTAGCAGATTGTTTCGATCTCTGAAAGTAACGGTGGCTATTTGTGCTATGGCATCATTCCTTCTGTAGAGCATCTTTGACATCACATAACGCAGAATCCCAACAAAACTCAATTACTAGGCACGATTTGAGTGTGAATAATTACACCTGTGCACGATTGTCCATATAATAACATTTTACAAAAAAATACATATAATATACATAATACTTTGTTACCTCTTTCATGCACCGGTTTGCATTAACCTATAAATTGATCTGAGCAACTTCCATTTTGCATATTTTATATATATATATAATAACCGTACGTTTTCATCTACTGAACACGTCTCTTTCTTCTTCTGTTTTCTCAACTGCTACACGCTGGCTGCTGATGGCGGAGATGAGCAACCACTGTGCTTTATCCACGGGGAAGGTGACCACATAGCCACTAATCCCTCACTTGCTAAAGCTTCAGAGACAGTCAGCATCAGGAGCTTATATCTCAGCAGGTTCAGCGGGGCAGAGAGGCCGAGGGGGGACCTCTCCAGTCACCCAGTGGATAAAACAGTGGTTGGTTCTTCACATCAGTCCCGTCACTAGGTCCCAATTTCTAGTCACCATGGCGTCCGGTATTTGGTCCTACCTCTGTAGAATCCTGTATATGGCTTCTATTCTGTGTTGTAGGTGGTTGCCTAATGTCTCCTCTACCATACAATTACAATTATTACTCCTTACATAATATATAGACTATAGGCTATTGGAGAGTAACATCCTGCTGCATTGTGTTGACATTATGGGACATTGAAAACCAGTGAAATACATCCATAACCTGGTATGGCATTCTAGCATCGGATATACTTACAGTGCTGGTGGGAGCGGCAGGGTGGTCGGATAATGGCATCCAATAGTTAAAGTACTTATCCTGATGTCTTTTGAAAGCACACAGCGAGCGGTCAATGCGTCGCTTGGCAGAGTCTACTGCAGAGAGGACGCGAGATAATAAATCCTGTAAAGAAATGGAACAGAATAAAGATTTTTTTTTATTATCCAATATCCAGAGTTTAAAATACATTTTCCACAGGTCTCAAAAAGTCTCTGGAGACTAAAGTCGGATTCAAGGCATTAATACCATATAAAATCAGTTGTGTAAATTGGTCGCACTGCGCATAAACTGAGCTCTAGGATCCGTTATAATGAAGTCCCCTTACCCTAGGAGAAGCTTCTAAGGGTTTTCTAAGCCTAAGTTTAATGCAAGAGGGACTCAAGTTGCAAGTTAGCTTAAATCATGTGCAAAAGCGAGATAATCTCTAAATAAAGCACAATAAGCACTTGTACACACAAATAGGATAACTTTTTTTGTGATTAAACATTACAGACACTTTGACATATTGGATCGGATCCTGAGGTCACGAGTTCAATTCCCGGACTAAGCCTTATCTGTGTGGAGTTAGTATGTTCTCCCCATGTCTATGTGGGTTTCCTCTGGGTGCACCAATTTTCTCCCACACGCCAAAAAGATACTGGTAGGTTAATTAACTAAATTAACCCTGGTGTATGTATGTGTTAGGGACCTATGGCCAGATCCATAACAACGCTTGTGAGCGAATTTATGCGTGGCGGAGACGTAAAATCGCCTTTTGGAAAATACTGCGCATGCGCACCATAGAAAATACGCTCAGTAACGTAGCGTAATTGTGAACATATGGGCCATTCACGTATGTGTCACGTAAATACTTACGTGTGGGCGTGCCAATTTTACGCGAGTCCAAAATATGTCTGAAATACGTTAAGTAGGCGGGGGTTTGTATTTAAAGTGTACAGTATGGGCGTGCTTAGCTGCGTAAATACGGGTTGCCCATACGTACGTGTGCAGATCACTGCGGTTACGTTGGCAAAAGTTAAGGTAGGGTTTGCCAAAAGTTATAGTAGGATTTGAAAAGCGGATATTGACAAAACACGTACATTCAAGGGGTGTGCCTAGGGGAGTGTATAGAAGGTACGCACGCGAAAATACGCTACGCGAATAAACATACGGCAAACGTAGTTCTGGTTCTACCCCCTAGTATTTAGCTCGAATAGGGACTGATTTGAATGTCTAATGTTCTCTGTACAGTGCTGCAGACAATTTGTGGCGCTATATAAATAAATATGCAAACAGTATTACAGGTGATCTCTCTAGCTCAAATCTAATATAACAACATAAAACCAAAGCTCGTCTGTATCTGTGCGCAATAAGCAAAGTATTCTCCCTGCAAGCAAAGAATACAGAACAGTACTCACAGATCCGTTTCCACATGGAGATGCGTGCGTATTTTTAGGTACGTAAATTTACGTAGAATATACGCACGGACATGGGAATCGCACTTGGGGACATACGTACGGATGGGCGGGATAGAAATACATACTTGAAAATTGACATGAAAGTGGGCGGGGGGAGGCATTTAAATGAATGTTTGAGGGCACGGCTATAAAGAATCACACACACGGAAGACCTATATACGCACATAAGTACACACGTAAAGATCAAGGTGGTCTATGGTGAGTGCAGAGCCGGGAGAGGGAAGTGTCATGGCTGTTGTCTTGGTACATGCGTAGAATTGCGTACTTTTAAAAAAACGCATCTGTGGATCCGGTCCACAATTTATTAGATTCTCCCTGGAAATTGAACATGGTTTTGCCAAAGTATAACTTTCCAACCTGATTTCATCTTATTTCCAAAGCCTGGAAGCGGTCCAGAATCTCCAAATATTATATTATACGTGTTTTGGAACAGAGCCAGTTCATTAACCATGTTATGATTTCTGCATATAAATAATCATTATGTCATTTGAGGATTTCTTGTGCGAATACATTAACTATAGAGGTTACAGTTTTACTTGAATCGTGTACTATTTTCAGGTATTAAAAGACTCTACATACTTTTTGAAAAACAAACTGGCCAATAAACAGCAGACATCAGACAGACAATGTGACAAAACTGGCCAATAAACAACAGACATTAGACAATGTGACAAAACTGGCCCTTGAGGCATATATCAAAATACAAATCCCGACTTGTGTACAGGAAATTGTGGTTTGTGACTGAAACCTCCAAAATGATTCTGCGGATTCTGTATTATAGGATTGGTAGAGTCTCAGATGAAATGCTAGTTTGTAGAAGCAACCAAGACTGGATCCCAGAATGCCTACTGTGACTTATTCATATTATATATCATTATGAACACACTTTACCAAGTCACGTGCACTGAAGCATCTTTTTATATTAGTATAATGTATTATAAATAGTGCTGATTGGAGGATATCCTCTACGGCAGGTCTGGCCAAACTGTGGCTCTCTATTTGCGAAACTACAAGTTCCAGCATGCTTTGACCATTTGTAGTCCCCGGTCAGAACTTCTCATTTCAGAAAGCGGAACATCCGAAAGTTCCTTTTCGGATGTCCCTATTTCGAATACTCCCCAGTTAATATTTTTTTTTCAGAATGGGTGAGTATACATCGGAATACTTCATCTATTCTCATTCCTAAATACCACCGCCGCCGGTATCCCTCTACCACCGCCAGACTGCAGGGAAACGTAAGTAACCTTTCCAGGGTCCGGGGTAGGGAGGGTTAGGGTCAGGCTGCGGGAGATGGTGGGTTAGGGTCAGGCTGCCAGTAAGAGAGGGTTAGTGTCAGGCTGCGGGGAAGGGAGGGTTAGGTTTAGGGTAATGAGAGGGGAGGGTTAGGGTTAGAATTAGAGAAAGGATTAGGGTACTTTTTTACTTACTTTTGGAAGCACCGGAAGATCAGTGCTCCGTGGATCGATTGTAATGCCTCATCGAGGCATATGCAATCGAAATCCCAGCCAGTTCGAAACTGGGCTTTTCGGTCTGAAATAGGGCCATTCTAAGCAGAGACCCGCACCCCCAATTATGGTACATATAGCATGTCTGATGCTCCCCTGCAAAAAATTAATTTGCGCCTTCCTCTTTTATAAATATTATAATGACACTGTTGTGCCCGGGACATCAAAATGGAGGAAACACTGACTCCTCCCTCTGATCAGGTGACTGGTCACATGGGCTAGACATCAGCAGATGTCCTTTAGCCCACTTGGTTCTAACATCTACCTACAGCACAGACTGGCACCGCTGTATTGAGGACCGGCGCTGGCTCTTACAGTTGTTACAGGTCTGGCTAAATGTCAGCTCTGAGAAGAAGGGTAACGATCTGCAGCGCCTATCCAGCATGGCGCCTGGATGTGCCACATCCCCCCACAGAGTGCATCGCGACGGCCCTGGCTAAGTGCCACCCATTTTGCCTGCTCTGCGGGATTTTGCCATGCGGAATGCAAGATCCTCCTTACATACGGGTCTCCATGTGTATCCTTCACATAACATCTGGCATGTACATGCACAGATGTCACTTTGAATGGGATTTTCACAACGGGCTTGCGTAAGTTCCCTTGTGTTACAGGACCTGATTCAGAGATTGAAAATAAGAGAGGAAAGTTACTCCTGGGATAAACCATGTTGATTGCAGAGGAGTCATATTTCAGACGCTCCCTTGTATAAGACGCACCCCATTTTTAGAGCCTAAATTTAAAAAAAAAAACTATTTTAAATGTATTTTTTATTTATTATTTTTAGCATTAATTAACTAAAAAATGGGGGCATCTTATACAAGGGATCAGGGAATTTAAGACTGAACTTACCTTTTCAGTCCATCCGGCTGTCCCTCAGGCAGTTTTAGGCTCTCTTCACCGCAGCTCTGACTCCGGCTGGCTCCCTGGCGTTGCGCGCTGTACACTGACGCTGTGTGACCTGAGGTCATGCAACGTCAGTGTACAGTGGGCACCGCCAGGGGGCCAGCCGGAGTCACACCTGCGGGTGAGAGAGCCTGAAACTGCCAGAGGGACCGCCGGAGGGACTGAAAAGGTAAGTTCAGCCTTAAATCCCCTGTATAAGACGCACCTGGTTTTTAGACCTATTTTTGGTCTAACAAAAGGTGCGTCTTATACATTGGAAAATACGGTAGTTATAACAGCCCAGAACACCATAGTATCCAATATCATTATACACTGCACATGCTAAATATACTATTATACTATCATTTGTCATTTGTGGTATTTGTAATAGAGATCAAGAAAATAGTTTCTCTAGCGCCAAAAAAACAGTACAAAGGAACTATTAGATGTGGGGTTCGATCTTTACCAACTTTAATTCACAAATTTACTTCTGATCAATATTAATGTCAAATTAAATATTTCAATTACCTCACAGAAATAGTGTAACATTACTCTATAACTCTTCCTTTATCACTATAGACCCTACATATACTTTATATCATTACATATAGACTGTAAACCTCTCCCAACAATACAACTGGAGCCATAATCTTAGCTTACAATCATGCGTCAAGAAACATAGAAAGAAAGACTAGAGGAAGTAAACATGGATAGCTTAGAGCAATGAAGAGACATAATATGACAGCAGCTTTCTCATATATCAAGGGGTGTAACAGGAAAATAGACTTCTTTCCAAGATGTATAAGAACACGAGGACATGTGCATAAACTGGAGGGTAGTAGGTTTAAAGGTAATGGGGTAGATCCTGAACAATGTTTGATGTACGTAAATTCGCTACGCTACCCTTAACACACCCCCTGCACGGCCGTATTTTGTGAAAATACGCTACCCAAACCCTACCTTAACTTTTCCAAACGTAACAGAATACGTCCGCTAACGTGCGTACAGACTACGCGAACGTACGCAGCTTAGCACGCCCATACTGTACACTTTAAATACCCCCCCCGCCTACTTCACATAAAACGCACGTATTGATCAGTAACGTAAATTTGGCACGCCCACACGTAAGTCCTTACGTTCGCAATACGTGATTTTTCCTTACGTTAGAAAATACGCTACGCGAATGTGCGTATTTTCTGCGGTGCGCATGCGCAGTTCGTTCAAATCTGCGAATTTACGTGTCTGCCACACGTAAATTCGCAGAAATGCGTAGTTCAGGATCTGCCCCAATGTGCGGAAACATGATTTCACTGAAAGGGTAGTTGATAAGTAGAATAACCTCCCATCTGAGGTGGTAGAGGCTAAACATAGCTTATAAATAGAAGGATATCCTTAATATTAAGCCAAATTCAAGATCATATAGGGTCTAGACTCGTTAAAGTTAAAAAAAAATAATTGTTAAATCACTTGTATGTATACATTTCTATCTAATGCCTTCTAATGCCTATACAATGCAATACTCCATATGAACTGTCTCCTTTTCTGTGCCTGTTACTGGATAAAACCAATTTATAAACCTCTTCAGATGTTGTGAAACTACAATCCCCAGTATCCTCAGAGCTTAAGCATTGCCGATGCCTTGCAAAGCATGATGGAACTTGTAGTATTACAACACCAGGAATGTTACAAGTGTCAGCTATAAACTATCTTTCCAACTCTCATTTAGTTTATTTGTTCCTGCTTAGAAAATAAGCCTAACAGTAACTGTTGGCTGTATAATGTATTTCAGTAGATACAATAACTTAGTTTGCTATTTATTTCCTGCTTGTTTGGCAATCTAAGTTTTGAGGGGAGGGAACAGAACAATCTCCAGCCAATTAGATCACAGGAGTTGGAGAAGAGTGTGTCGATCTTGTGGAAAGTGGCCCATTGTCCACTGAATATGGCAATTAGATTGTGGAATCCATCTATAAGAACTGACTAACTATCATAGACACAACTTGTTACTCCATCCAACTCACAGCAAATACCTATCAGCGATACTCACCTTCCTTGCGTAACATTCTTTCTGATGACTGATCCCAGGCCTCAGCTGTCAGTGTCAGTGAGATCCTGCTTCCCACATATCTTGGGAACACACTGTCTCCATGGTAATGGTTGCCAGGTTACCGGATTCTGACGGGATTAAGAATGGTGGAGACAGCGTTGCAGAGGTGAGTGCTTTCATCCTAGGGCTGACTGAAGCGCTCTGTAATTAGGAGCGATCAGGTGACACTGCTGAAGGCAGTGGAGGGATTGGGACATAGAGAATAGACAGGTAATACTGCAGTCTCACTAATATGGGTGCTGTTAATGCATGAAACGGGCAGCTTTCGCGTTGCATAGCGGCACATGCACTAGGACTTCCAGTTTATTTGTGGCAATACATTCTTTAGAATAGAGTGCACTGTAGTGTCTCTACCTTCCCAGCAAGGTGTCGCTGTATTGTAACAGCAGAGCCTTGTAGAGTGTCTCTCTATACTCCCTGCAGAGCACTGTAGAGTGTCTCTCTATACTCCCTGCAGAGCACTGTAGAGTGTCTCTCTTTACTCCCTGCAGAGCACTGTAGTGTCTCTCTATACTCCCTGCAGAGCACTGTAGTGTCTCTACACTCCATGCAGAGCAATGTAGTGTCTCTATACTCCCTGCAGAGCACTGTAGAGTGCATCTCTCTATACTCCCTGCAGAGCACTGTAGAGTGCGTCTCTCTATAGTCCCTGCAGAGCACTGTAGAGTGCATCTCTCTATACACCCTGTAGAGCACTGTAGTGGGTCTCTCTATACTCTCTGCAGAGCACTGTGTCTCTCTATACTGCACAGCACTGTAGTGTTTCTATACTCCCCGAAGAGCACTGTAGTGTCTCTATACTTCCTGCAGAGCACTGTAGTGTGCGTCCCTCTATACTCCCTGCAGCACTGTAGTGTGCGTCCCTCTATACTCCCTGTAGCACTGTAGTGTGCGTCCCTCTATACTCCCTGCAGCACTGTAGTGTGCGTCCCTCTATACTCCCTGCAGCACTGTAGTGTGCGTCCCTCTATACTCCCTGCAGCACTGTAGTGTGCGTCCCTCTATACTCCCTGCAGCACTGTAGTGTGCGTCCCTCTATACTCCCTGCAGCACTGTAGTGTGCGTCCCTCTATACTCCCTGCAGCACTGTAGTGTGCGTCCCTCTATACTCCCTGCAGCACTGTAGTGTGCGTCCCTCTATACTCCCTGCAGCACTGTAGTGTGCGTCCCTCTATACTCCCTGCAGCACTGTAGTGTGCGTCCCTCTATACTCCCTGCAGCACTGTAGTGTGCGTCCCTCTATACTCCCTGCAGCACTGTAGTGTGCGTCCCTCTATACTCCCTGCAGCACTGTAGTGTGCGTCCCTCTATACTCCCTGCAGCACTGTAGTGTGCGTCCCTCTATACTCCCTGCAGCACTGTAGTGTGCGTCCCTCTATACTCCCTGCAGCACTGTAGTGTGCGTCCCTCTATACTCCCTGCAGCACTGTAGTGTGCGTCCCTCTATACTCCCTGCAGCACTGTAGTGTGCGTCCCTCTATACTCCCTGCAGCACTGTAGTGTGCGTCCCTCTATACTCCCTGCAGCACTGTAGTGTGCGTCCCTCTATACTCCCTGCAGCACTGTAGTGTGCGTCCCTCTATACTCCCTGCAGCACTGTAGTGTGCGTCCCTCTATACTCCCTGCAGCACTGTAGTGTGCGTCCCTCTATACTCCCTGCAGCACTGTAGTGTGCGTCCCTCTATACTCCCTGCAGCACTGTAGTGTGCGTCCCTCTATACTCCCTGCAGCACTGTAGTGTGCGTCCCTCTATACTCCCTGCAGCACTGTAGTGTGCGTCCCTCTATACTCCCTGCAGCACTGTAGTGTGCGTCCCTCTATACTCCCTGCAGCACTGTAGTGTGCGTCCCTCTATACTCCCTGCAGCACTGTAGTGTGCGTCCCTCTATACTCCCTGCAGCACTGTAGTGTGCGTCCCTCTATACTCCCTGCAGCACTGTAGTGTGCGTCCCTCTATACTCCCTGCAGCACTGTAGTGTGCGTCCCTCTATACTCCCTGCAGCACTGTAGTGTGCGTCCCTCTATACTCCCTGCAGCACTGTAGTGTGCGTCCCTCTATACTCCCTGCAGCACTGTAGTGTGCGTCCCTCTATACTCCCTGCAGCACTGTAGTGTGCGTCCCTCTATACTCCCTGCAGCACTGTAGTGTGCGTCCCTCTATACTCCCTGCAGCACTGTAGTGTGCGTCCCTCTATACTCCCTGCAGCACTGTAGTGTGCGTCCCTCTATACTCCCTGCAGCACTGTAGTGTGCGTCCCTCTATACTCCCTGCAGCACTGTAGTGTGCGTCCCTCTATACTCCCTGCAGCACTGTAGTGTGCGTCCCTCTATACTCCCTGCAGCACTGTAGTGTGCGTCCCTCTATACTCCCTGCAGCACTGTAGTGTGCGTCCCTCTATACTCCCTGCAGCACTGTAGTGTGCGTCCCTCTATACTCCCTGCAGCACTGTAGTGTGCGTCCCTCTATACTCCCTGCAGCACTGTAGTGTGCGTCCCTCTATACTCCCTGCAGCACTGTAGTGTGCGTCCCTCTATACTCCCTGCAGCACTGTAGTGTGCGTCCCTCTATACTCCCTGCAGCACTGTAGTGTGCGTCCCTCTATACTCCCTGCAGCACTGTAGTGTGCGTCCCTCTATACTCCCTGCAGCACTGTAGTGTGCGTCCCTCTATACTCCCTGCAGCACTGTAGTGTGCGTCCCTCTATACTCCCTGCAGCACTGTAGTGTGCGTCCCTCTATACTCCCTGCAGCACTGTAGTGTGCGTCCCTCTATACTCCCTGCAGCACTGTAGTGTGCGTCCCTCTATACTCCCTGCAGCACTGTAGTGTGCGTCCCTCTATACTCCCTGCAGCACTGTAGTGTGCGTCCCTCTATACTCCCTGCAGCACTGTAGTGTGCGTCCCTCTATACTCCCTGCAGCACTGTAGTGTGCGTCCCTCTATACTCCCTGCAGCACTGTAGTGTGCGTCCCTCTATACTCCCTGCAGCACTGTAGTGTGCGTCCCTCTATACTCCCTGCAGCACTGTAGTGTGCGTCCCTCTATACTCCCTGCAGCACTGTAGTGTGCGTCCCTCTATACTCCCTGCAGCACTGTAGTGTTTGATTTTTAAAAGGTCATTAAAGTAATATAGAGCATGTTAAATCCAATTTTTGAACAAGAATTTTATATTTATTTATTGCCACCTGGATGTGATTTTAAGAGATAAAAATCATTATTTCTAATGATAAAAGTACTTTTATTTTGTTTTCACTTTTTATGCAGATTTGCAGAGCTTAAAAAAAAAAAAGTAAACAATGCGTAAAACACATAAATCGCCGCTCTGCGTCTTACAGATGGCCAACGCAAGTCACTTAATTCTACCATGCAAATAATTAATATAAATGACCTTTCACTCACTGGGGGTTGACGGGGAGTGACGGGGGATAGTGCAGCGTGTGCCACAGACAATGCCCATCTCCCTTCCTTTTATGTCACTTGAATAGGTCCTGCACAAGTGTCTGAATAGGACACAGATGCTGTGACAACAGTAATTCCTCCCCAAAACATCCCCCCCCTTCAACAACCAAAAGCTCTTGACTGCAGCAACAGGCCTTACAGGGACACGTTAGACCTCAAAGCGGACCCGGGCTCTCGCTTGGGAAGGCGTGACCGATGCCCTCTTCTTCTCCATTGTGTATCCTCGTTTTAATTAAGGCCAAGAAAAGTCATACTTGGCAACAGCTGTGCATAGACGAGGGGAGTGTTGGAGAGAGACGGGACAATAGAGCCGGACACACACACAAAAAAAACTCAGGACAGCTGTTTTGCTAGACTCTCCACCCCCACCCGGGTCTGCAGATCCCCAGCAGTTGGTAGAAGTGGGTAATGTTTTGATCTATTATACATACAGACCTGCTCCGCAGACAGTCACATAGCTGCTTGACATCGCTTCTATAACCAACTGCCTGTCCATCACATCACAATCTTCTTCCTATATCTGGGTCATCTTCTGTGTGAATCTTATCTTAAAGTCCTAACCTAGGACCGGATTCAGCCCACTGCTGTGAAGGATTGTGGGTCCCCGTTGCAAATGACCCTATTTTGATAGGGCCGCTCTATCCCAGCATAGCAATCGATTCCTAGAGCACCAAACACAGTGCTCTGAAAAGTACCGGTAAGTAACAACATCCCCAACCTCATGTATCCCCCTGTCCACTGCCTAACCCCAAGTATCCCCATGCCCGCAGCCTAACCCCAATTATCCCCATGCCCGCAGCCTAACCCTAAGACTTACTCACCTCTCCGGTAGTCCGGCGGCGGCACTTTAAAAAATGAATGGGTGAGTATGCCGAACACATTCATAAAAAAAAAAAAAAATCTGAGACGGCTGTCATTCCAAAGAGAAACAGTCGAAAAGCAACTATTTGCTGTCCCTACTTCGTAATGACAGCCATCGGGTGTGTGGACTCGCACCAGCTGCGAAGATACTTGCAGTGAAGATCGAAGCTGTATCCTAGCTCTGATGCGGGTGTGTCCAGTCCAAAGGGCCTGATTTTTGGCCATTCCTCTCTATCCAGTTGCGAACTGGCTGGGATTTCAATTGCATATGCCTCAAGGAGACATTGCAATCGATCCACAGAGCACCGAGCTTTCGGTTCTCCGAAAAGCGTAAAAAAAAGTCCCCCACTACTTCTCCTAACCCTCCCCTCTCACTACCCTAACCCTCCTCCCTGGCAGCTGAAATATTCGAAATATTCTAAAGTAACTTTCGAATATCCCTTTTTCGGAAGACACACTTTCTAACCGGAGGCTGCAACCGATACAGAAATCTGGATTTGCTGTAGGGTCCACATCTGAATAAATATGTTCCCTCTGACTGCAAATGCACGTATGTCTGGATAAGACGGCCCAGTGATTGCGGATCCTTCTGAACATGTTGGCTGCAGTAATCGCAAAAAAAATAATCTGATTTCAGAATTAGAACCCTTTCTGGTTGTCATCCACCTAGCTTTATTGCCCGAGGATCAGGCATTGTTGCATACTGCACATTTATAAATAAGACATTATCCACAAATGAATTCAGCTATCTCTTCATTACCAACATCTTTCAACTTGTTACCTAAATTAGCAAATCTGCCTGTAAGCAGCTTTCCAGGAGAAATATTCCTAATGAACGTGTGAATGAACAGCGGAATCTGGCATCATATTTATTTAGCAAATCAATGCCAATAGTGAGTGAGAATGTACATGGCAATGAATGAATTTTTTGCTAAAGTTTGCATCAACAACTGCACAAGATATGAAAATAATATAATTGTTAGCACGGGACGTGATCGTTACTTCAGATTTATTTTCCCCTTATTTCCGCTTCTGTTCATGCACAAATGTGCTAGCCAATCGTAATGCAATCCCCCCTAACCTGCAATGAGCTAAATCATTAGTCAGAAAAATGAAACTACGGTATGGGTATCGGATGCCCAATGGTATAGGGGATTGGCCAGCAGAGTAATCTCACAGATGAGTAGATATTGTGGCAATGCATTCGCGGATCACTGAGTATTCGTTACACCCAGATCCGAATACAAAGTAATCAGAAGTGAAGATTCCATCCACAAGTACCATCCACCAAAACTATTCTGTGCCACGAAATATCAGTCCGTGGAAAACCTGCATCCTTTCAATAACGCATATACGCAAGACAATGCTAGGAAAAAGATTGTGACATATCAGACCATGATCCGGACCTGAGCGTAAATGTGAACACAGCGTCGTGCCACAGATGCGTTAGTAAAAGCGGGCGGGCTGCAAGTCATCCAAAATTGCACCAAAGGTGCCTTTCAAGTGCAACCAATTACGACACAGTGTAAGGGGCACACAGCAGATAAGCTCAACGCAGCCACATGCCCAAATACCCTGCGCAAGAGCAGAGTGGCACAGTGCAACGCTGAACGTAAACGGAGGTAATGATTAATGAGAGCGTCTGTCAAAAGGTAAATTGCAAAAATAAGAAATCTAAAATAGTAACAATGGTCCGGATTCACAGCGTACGTTGTTTTAAGAATTGAGCTACTAAGTGACCGCGATTGCGCAGTCAACGAATGGTACGTAGATAGCGTAAATAAGCTACTTTAGTAGATCAAGTCTTAAAACAATGTACGCAAGACGAAAACTACTTAACTGTGAATCGGGACCAAATATTTGCAATATAAACATGAAAAACTGATTATTTTTCCTTTCTTACTGTATGTAGAAATGATGTAACACGCGCACAATACTATGGGAATGAATTCTGACCCTTTGCAATGCGTTAGAAGTGTCACATACTAATGAAAGGCCAAGAATTTGGTTGTGGAAGGTCACCCTCCTGGACTTGTGTCTGGCACAAATGTTTTGACATAAACACTCTTTCCTCCCCCC
>WWET01000026.1:1565870-1586507 GCA_011038615.1 Limnodynastes dumerilii
GGGGGGGGGGGTAGGAAAGAGCTAAGCCTGCTTGAGACATCAGCAAAGAGAGAGAGTGAGGGTGAAAGTGTGGCATAAACTAACCAATGGCTGGAGCTGTAGATGACACAGAGACATTATAGGGCTGATCCAGAGTCACAGTAACTGCACAAACAGGTGCAAACCTGCACCCGAACCATGTCAGAGATGCAAAATAATTGTATTTCTTTGCATGCAGGATAATAATTTTTGATTATGCACAAATAATGATCACCTTTATTTTAGAACTCTAGATTAGAGTTGAGCTACATAACATCCTTTCTCAAGTCATTCTGCCTGTAAGTTTGCCTCACCCTGCAGTTAATCAGTTTTGTCCGGAGGAAAATGGGACAAAACTCGTTGTTGCGGGCGTTGTCACATATATCTTATGAAGCATAGTTGCATTGCGGCCTGTCTGTGTACTAAGCACATGGGACCAAATGCAGACCTAAATGCACTTTAAGTACGATCGCGTAGCGTATTTACACGATCGTAAGTACTATGCACTCCCCCGGCCACTCCCCTCGGTCGCTCGTAATTTAGCTGTTTTACGACTGCCAAACCCTACCTTAACTTTTCCCAGCGTAACCGGCTCGTCCGGACGGACGGACATAACTGCCTAACCCGGCCCATACTGTGCAATTTAAATGCCTCCCTCCGCTTACAAAGTGTATTTCCGGGTGTTGTATGGGTGACCCACCCCTTTGTTAGTATTTACGCTGAAGGTACGTACAATCAGAGTTACACTGCGTACTTTCGTACGGAGGTCTGGATCTGGCCCATGGTCAGTCTTGTAAACCAACTGCAACCCGGTCTTCAATTCCAGTCTCATTCCAAATTCCCTCAGTACGGGATATTGCTTATTTTGTCACGGGTACACGGATGAAAGTTCTAATTTTGAAAACCCATCATTTAACCCTATGATTTTTTTTTTTAAATAAACTTTATTGGAGCAGTAGCAGAGAAACAACAATAGCAGATCGCTCATTAACAAAGGCAGAATACATACAGTTTGATACAGAATAAATCGCTTAAAAATGACACTGTGGCACTCCGGGTGGCTCAACAATAAACACACAAAATGGAAGTTGCTCAATCAATTTATAGGTAAATGCAAACAGGTGCATGAAAGAAAGGGGTTAATCTGCTAGCCACAGACACAAAAGGAAAGAAAATGCCTCAGCAACACTGCCATAAACCAGTAACAGACTATGCCGTCTATCTGTAAAATAAAACGCATAAATGTCCGTTACACATATTTGCGCAAATATATGATAAGCCACCAGCCACCAACAATAAACAGACAGAAATAAACCACCTAAGCCACATCAAACAACATTGGTGGATCATTTGAAAACATACGCATTTCATACCATACCATATTTGTCTAAAGGAATTATAAATGCAGCTCTGAATTGCTACCGGTAAATGTATCAGTATAACTTTCCTATATAGTGAATAAATACTTCACTTGTTTCTATTTAGAGAGGGTAGTATCCAACAACCTCTCTCCTTGATTTTTACTGTTCCTGGTACTCATGCCGGTCCCTGGTTCTGCTGTTCCACGTTAGTGGATAAAGTTGGGTGACATTCGCAAGTCTGAATCCAGCCCAGTATTATTGAAACGCCAATCGTTGGGGGGGCTATGGGATCTGCAGACCCTCCAACATGACCCATTCCATTAGGTTCAAAATACTCTGTTTCTCTGTTCCCAACCGTCAGTTACTATGGTAACCAGCTTTGTTGAACAGACAAATTATTTTTTAAATATCAGTTCAGACATTTTACCAGGTGAGTGACAGCTGGAAGCTCAGGTGTGGAGTATGTTGTACCTCATGGAATGGGTCATGTTGGAGGGTCTGGATCTGTGGTCATTTCATACTGGGGCATTTTTTTGTGAACGGTATAAAATCTGACAATGGAATTAAAATGTCAATGTCACTTCTATTCCTTCCAACCTAGAATGCAGCAGAACATGTCACCAGTCAGCTACAGATATTTCCCATCTGAAATGTCACATTACAACACGTTACATAGTCCAGTACACATCTATCTCATTAATCCAAAGACGCCGCAATGATCTTCACTGAAGCATTAATCAAGAACTTTACCACCTCAAAGGACCTTTAATTCCGACAGCCCATCATTCATGCAGCAGAGAATTTTCTACAGTGAAGTCATGACAAGAGCAGATATGTTCCTTACAAGTATGGACACAGCAACAGACAAGACATCTTTGTAACCATGGCGGCAATCAATCAATAGAGCGAGTTACTGGAAAGAGGAGAGCTGCAATTTCCATCCTTTGCAGGTTCCCGTGACTACGGATCAATAAAACAGGGGATTGTGTTACAGTTTTACTCCTTTCCTCTGAAAAAGGAATCAAGGCTAAAATCCAAATTTCCCATATGTACTATATACGCACAGAGCCTTCCTGCCAAGCTCAACATAGGGGGCGTATTCACAGATCCGTTAGTTAAAGGTACGCAATTATACGCACGTACGTTACAAGCCAACACCCATGACACTTCCCTCACACAGACAGGGAATGTCATGGGTGTGCATTTACGTGCGTGTAATACTTACATACACGTATGTAGCTAACCGTGCCCTCAAATGGTGATTTAAATGCCTCCCCACACAAACTTTCACGTAACTTTGTCCGTACGGATTTCACCCACACCCCTCCGCACATATGTCCCCGAGTGCGATTCACATGTACATGTCTAATGGACTTCCGTGCGTAAATTCAACATAAAGGGCCTGATTCAGAGATACGATTTCCACGGCACTTAGGAGCGTATATTTAAGATCTTAGAAAATTCGCATTACTGCGCATGCGTAGTAATAGTGCAACGCCGTCTACATAGGCGTTAGGAGCGTAAATTCGCTAAGAGCGTAAGTTTGAATCGCACGCAAGCACTTAAGATCTTAAGTGCAGCGAATCTTTAAGATCTTAAGGATTTGCATGGAAAGGGGCGGGGGGAGGCAGGGAAATGAGAGAAAGTGGGCGAGGACTGACACTTAGGATCTTAAATGAACGCTACCACGTCACTTAAGATCCCAAATGACAGCGTATAGTTAACCAAATGACAGCGCAGAGTTAGGGTTAGTCAATGGTGGTCTAAGTTTAAGATCCACCGCTGTTTGCAAGGGGAGTGACTGTTTATGCAGTGGGCTGTAACCTGCTAAGATCTTAACATTAGATGCGTATATTTGCGATCTTTTCGCAATCGCATCTCTGAATCAGCCCCAAAGTTACTACACATGCGCAGTTACTCCGATCTTAAAAATACGCACAGAACTCCACACAAAAACGGATCTGTGAATACGGCCAGATTTCAAAAGGAATACCTGCTTAAAGCCGGGTACACACTACACTTTTTTCACACGATAACCATTCCAAACGATTACACGACTGATATCGTTGAAGTGTGTACAGATGCACAATCAAACAATATAGTGCAATTGCTTCCATGATCGTTTAAATAATTTTATAATTGGTTTCATTTTCCCGATGTACGATCTAACGATATCGTGTGAAAAATGTGTGAATCGCGTGAAAAACACTACTTTGTATCCAATCGTTTTAAATGATTTTTAAAGTTCAATCGTTAGAAAAATCGTGAGTGCATGTCGTTTAAAAATATCCTTCAAATCGATCGTTTAATCGCATCGTCTGACACAAAAGTGTAGTGTGTACCCACCATAAGAGTGGAACGTTAGACCAGCATGGCTTTCCGAGGAGTTGTATGGAGGAGATCAATGCATACACGAAACCAACACTGCATGCTATTGCTTGGGTATACATGTCCGTACTGCACTTCACCGGGACTTAGTTGCCGCAACTGTGGCAGTGTTTTTCCACAGTTAGGTAAATCAGGGTTTCCGGCTCTCCCGGAATATCCGGGAGACTCCCGAAATTTTGGCAGTTCTCCCGGTATCCCGGGAGAGCCGGCAAACCTCCCGCAAGCCCCACTAGCCATCAATAACTCCTGTAACGCCCCGTCCATCCCCTGAAACGCTAGAGAGTACAGGAGTGATTGACAGGGGGCGGGTGATGCGATTTGCATAAATCGTGTCATTAAGCCCCGTCCCGTTACAGAAACCTATGGCTTCCCTCTGGGTTCTCCCGGTGGGAAGCTGTAAAAAGTCGGCAACCCTGGAGTAAATCTAGCCTCAGAGGTGATGTTTCTTAAGTCAACTCTAAGGGCCAGATTTACTTAGCTGAGGGAAAGGATAAGTGGAGATGTTGGGAATAGCAACCAATCACATTTTAGCTGACATTTTCTAGTATATAATAGGAAAGTGAGAGCTAGAAGCTGATTGGCTGCTAAGGGCAACATCTCCACTTTTCCTTAGTAAATCTGGGCCTAAGCTACAATGTAAAGATAAAGCTAATCAGTATATTTCCCCTGCAAGCAAATAATTACATTTACTCCTGAAACTGCAGCATAGTTTGTAATGTACAGGTGCAAATTTGCCCCTTTTTGCTGTGAATCGGCCCCTGTATGTGCAGTCAGCAGTCAGCGACTAAATAATGGACACACTTTAATGCTCAGTGCTAAAGGTGAAGCAGTTGCAATATATGTATGGGTTGTAATTGATTTAGAAAGGTCTGAGACGTAAGACAAACCCCACTCTGGCCTGGAGTGGTACCCTCCGTCACGCTCTCATTTAAAGTAATTGAATTGTGATTTGTGCAACAATATGACCATAAATCAGTTCTGGTTTGTAGAGAAAGTTGTGGCTGTTCCTCAGAACGTCAGACACCTCTGTGATTAAACACCAGCCAGCTCCCTTGCTTTTACGGCTGATCTGACATCTGCTCATGTTTTCAGCATGAAATAGTACTTAACCAGCACAGTAATGCTAAATAAACAAGAGAATGGATATCTGCTTAAGGGTGGGGTTGCAAGTGGATTTCTGCAGCCAGAAATGGAGTTTGTTACACGGTGTGCACTATGTGCTACTAAGGATTGATTTTTCTCCTGCCTTTCCCTTTACCAGAGAGAAAGAAAACCTGTAAGACCAGAAAGATGTTCGGGAAAGTGTAAGTTTGTGAATGTGAAACAGAGATTAGAGTGTGTTCCATCCATAAAAATATCATCTAAGACAGCAAAAATATCATTGCACATGGATGGCTGACAGCTGGGTACAGTCAGATCTTTACAGATCACAGTACTGTATTTTCACACAGAAACCATTATTCTAAGGTTTCTAGAATATGTTTAGAAGGATACCAGTAGCTAAAGCAGAGGTTTTAAGGGGAGGTTTCCAATACTTATATTACATGTGGAGTATAAATAATGGTCTGGAGATGGTACACAATATAAAGTACATGTGGGGTATATTAAGGGTCTGGAGATGGTACACTATATAAAGTACATGCAGATTATATAAAAGGGCTGGAGATGATACACTATATTAAGTACATGTGAGGTATATTAAGGGTCTGGAGATGGTACACTATATAAAGTACATGCGGATTATATTAGGAGTCTGGAGATGGTACACTATATAAAGCATATGTCTGGTATATTAGGGGTCTGGAGATAACACACTATACAAGGTACACGTTGGGTATATAAAGGGGTCTGGGAATGAAAAATACTATAATATATCTGGATAATATTAGGAGTGACATGATACTATAATATATGTAGGGAATATTAGGGGTCTGGAGATGGTACACTATATAAAGTACATGTGGGGTATATTAGGGGTCTGGAGATGGTACACTATATAAAGTACATGTGAGGTATATTAAAGGGCTGGAGATGATACACTATATTAAGTACATGTGAGGTATATTAAGGGTCTGGAGATGGTACACTATATAAAGTACATGTGAGGTATATTAGGGGTCTGGAGATGGTATACTATATAAAGTACATGTGAGGTATATTAGGGGTCTGGAGATGGTATACTATATAAAGCATGGAATGTGCCATTCCCAGACCCCCAATATACCCCACATGTAATACATGTATATTAGGAGGGCTGGGAGTGGAACGTACTGTATTTTATTTGTGGTTTAGTAGGGAGTAAAGGATTAGCACACTCTATACTTTATATTGTGTGCCATTCACAAACTCTAATATACCCCACATACATTATAGTGTGAGCCTTCTTAGACCCCTAATATACCCCATATATACTGTCAGAGCCGTAACTAGGGGTGTGCGATAGGGGCGGCTGCACAGGGCGCAAATCTTAAAGGGGCACCAGCAAATTAATATTTATGGTTAAATTGGCTTGGAATTCACGGTCAGGGGCACCATGTTTCCTCTTTGCCCCTGGCGCTAAAATTTTGTTATGGCTCTGTATACTGTATGTATTACATGTGGTATATGTTAGAACTCCACATGTGGCAAAGCCTTTATTTGCACAATTCTGTGACTGATTATCCAGAAACCACCACTCCACTTCATAACAACCACAAACCCCCCTCCCCCCCTGCATGTGCTAATGGTAGATTTACTGCCCATAGCAATAAAGATTCTAGCTGTTATTCATCTACAACAAAAAAGATATCAAGGACCGCGGGTTGCTATGGGCAACCATCATTTCCTTTTTACATAATCAGTAAATCCAGCCTTTAGAGAATGATACGAATTATATTTATTTGCAAGTCAACCATTTGCTGACTTTTCCATTTATACCGATGCATACTTTTATTATTATCCTAGGACCCATTGAAATCAAGGTGACTAGCACCAATTAATTCCACGAGCACCTAATTACACGATACCTGGTATTCAGAGCAGACTATAATATATTTCTTAATAGGCGTGACTCATACACAAGGGAGAGAAACAGAGCCCAAGCTACAAGGAACCACAGAACGGACAACTTGACGGATTTCATTGCTGCATGCACATCATAGGGATCATTAATTCATATGCAATAACAGGTGCATGTTCCTTTATTGATCCGGCATGCATTTCCATAAGAATCTGTGAATGGCGACTGTCTTTTCCGCAGGGTAATCAACCGTTCCTTTGCTCTGCTGAGTTAGCGCTACATTTACACATTGGGGAAGATAGCAATTTAAAAGGCAGATAAAACATGTCACGTCAACAGGGCCTAGTACGTCTGCAGAGGGTTGATATTAGATCATGGTAATAAGCAGACATCGGCAATCTGGCATTCACGGATCTTCTTGTTAACAGCAACACAGGTATGAAAGCTTCTGACATGAGCAGACTTTTACAACAGGGAGCGTTGATTAACGTTAAGTACTGCTAAATCAGGACTGGTATTCTGCAAGCGACGGGTTGAAATCCCTTTAGAGCAGGCCTTAAATTCTTTTGGAAAATTCAGGTACCAGAGAGTTTCGAGAGACCATTTTGGAGGGACAATCCTGTGCACATTCATTATAACACAGCACACAATGTCTAATGGTTTGCTATAAATAACCTATAATATCCGTTTACCTACTGAAGACATCTCTTCTCCTCTGCGGCACGCCGTGTCTGCGGATGACGTGGAGGTCAGTTCTCTCTGCGGCAACTAATCTCTCATGTGCTGAAACTGCAGGGACAGTTGGCGTCACAATGCTGGGAGCTTCTGTCCCACCAGTTTCAGCAGGACAAAAAAATCGATATACTTTAAAAAAAAAAAAAAAAAAAAAAAAAAAAGCTGTGGGTGACAGAGATAAACCGACTTTATATCAATTTGATCGACGGGTTCTAAATTTTAGTTGTCATGGCAACCAGTGTCAAACGCAGGATTTTGAAAAGGGGGTTCCGATGTGTGTAATACATGTGGGGGTATATATTAGAGGCCTGAACAAGGCACACTACATAGTTACGCAAGCTCCCCCACGCAAGTCCGCTGAAATGTAACATCTGCACATGCACACACACAAGATCTTGCGCTTCGGATTTCCTACATACGGAATTCCATTTCGAACACTAGAAGATCTGTATGGGGGGGGGCACTTGACCCCCATGCCTAGTAGAGGATAGGCATGCTAATCAAGTTCCGGGGACGGCTATCGGCAGTTCTGCACGGATCTGCGTATAGACGGACACAGATCCGTGCAGAGAATTTAAGGCAGGGCTCTGGCTACAGACAAGGGGACATTTTCAAGTATGTAAAGTGAGAAAGTAAGAGCTAAAATCTGATTGGTTGCTATGGTGCTATCTCCACTTTTCCTTTCCTGCAGCTTAGTAAATCTGGCCCCAGATCTCTGTGCGCATGGAAAACACACAAAGATCTGAATCAGGTGCATTTAGGCTAAATCCTCAAATCAGGCTAATACAATTGGTAGGTATGATCTTAGTGGACCAGTGACCTTTAATCAGCGACTGGCTGGGACAAGTACTCAGAATAAGCCAAAGGCCTTAAGAACGTTAACTTATAAGAAGGTGAATCAGATGAACAAATGTCAGTCAAAAGAACCGTTCCCAAAAATGGTTAGCCAATTTTTTTTTATTATTATTATTATTATTCTTTGGCAAATTGCCTACAAGGTCCCTGTTGAGTCCTATGTCATTTAACTTGGCCAAAAATATACGCGGCCACACAGACTCACTTTAAAATGCCACACACACTCAGGATCCATTCTACATCAATGTCCCTTAACCCAAGCTCAATTAGTGGACAGAGAATCCATAACCTTCCATCCACACTGAATGATTATTTATTTTCATCCCTCTGTAGGGAGCAAACATCCTGTTCAGAGCTTATTATCTTACATAATGTAGTATCATCGGTTAAGAAATAGCAAATGCTCTCTGGTCCAGACTCATTAATAAGCAAATATGCTATACTCAGCAATCCCTGCCAAGAATCACGTGTCCCACTGTAGCCAAGGACTTAACTACCAGCAAATGGCACCTGTATGGGAATTAACATGTATGTTCCTATGTGCAAGGGGGTATAAATAGATTAAGCTGTGTTCTTGCATATAGGGAAGTTCATTTTTAGACAAATGATTGTTACTTAGGAAAAAAACACAAATCAAATATATTAATAAAATGATCTGTACATTAACTAAAGTAATACAGCTTATACAGTTTTATCTATACCGACTATCTGATATATTAGTATTTATTATATAGATTTAGACTGTTGAATTCTAAATGACATTTGTAATGATTCTCTATTATTCTAACTTAAGTTCTTATAAAGATTCCAGCAAGTGTCTAAAGCTAGCTGGCCGTACACTGAAAGATTATTTCACAATCAACAGATCAACCAACTGTCTGACAGATTCAATCAAACTATCTTAAGGTGACTCCACACACAGAGACCTGCTGAAAGTGATCTGTCAGATCAAACTTGCTGGAACAGATCAAAACATCTGTAAAGGATTACCGATAATGTCCATACACTGGAAGATAATTGTTCTGTATTCTGCTGTAACCAATCAGATGTCAGTCTTTATTTTCTAAAGTAACCAAGGTAAATTTGATTGGCTGCTGTGGGTAATAGATCAGGTCACTGACTGATTTTAAGATACCAAGCAATTTTTTTTTTTTTTTTTTTTTTTTTTTTTTTTTAACAGGTGTGTTAAACTACAAGTGTACTTTTGTGTACTAGATGTAGATAAATGTGAAAGTATAAAATACATTTTCAGTAAAACTGCTTTATTTTTACTGACTTAACATCAGTTCTGGATTTTAAGTGTTAAAGGTTCAAGTGATTCAATAGAAGTTGAACACTCAGGATTTCCTCTGCAATCCTCATCCAAACATGACTTAGCTGAGTACACAACTATCCAAATATCAGTCTGCATGCAATTTACAGACATTTGTGCACGCTCCCACAATCATGATTTGTTGTGATTAGACAGGTCATATTTGATGGTTTAGTTTTATAAACTTCCTAAAAATGATGATCTTTGATTGCATGATGTCTGAAAAAATGTGTAATATGTCTACAGGTCTGTATTACTTCTCCGTCAGTCTTCTGCGCAGCATAAACAGATATCTGTACAGTGTGTACGGAGTCACAATTGTTTTAGCAGATGCCTAGGAGAGATGACGAGATCAGATCTGCTGATGAATTGGTGTAGTGTGTACACATCCTTATAAGGACTTGCAATCATTACTGAAATTGTAAGAAGCAGGTGCCAGACTTACATCCTTGCAACGCAAACAGTTGTTTGGGAGTAGAATCATGATTTACTAAAAAGGAGGATTGGACAGACTTTAGGTGCTGCCACCTGCCCAGTATCCGCTGGACCATAAGGTAAGTACATCACAGCTCCAGAAACACTTAATAGTCACGACTTGCTCATCTCTTATGTCCAAAATGTAACATCCCCTGCCAATTAGAACGATATTGTGCCAAGCATATACTGGGTACCAAATACAGAGCCAAGATGTTACAATTGAGAGGAACAGAGGAGAAATTAAATCAACTGATAATTAGATTTTAAAATATAAAAGCCTTGTTTTTCAGAAGAAATTCAATAACAAAGTCGTGTTTTTCTACATTGCTGCTAGAAAGTCATTTACTCTGCATACTTAACCAAATATTTTTCACAACACACCTTCCCGCACCTTTATACGCCATTAAAGAGGGACTTGGAAAAATAGTAATCATTTAAAGCCATAACAATCCCAGGTGAAGACCTCAGAATAGTGTTTAAAATGAAGACAATCAAGTAGATTGATTATTTAATGAAGACCCTACAAAAATGAAAAGAAATCTTTATTTTTAGACCCCTGACAACGTCTTATGCAAAACGCTCATTTTCCGCTTTCTGGGGGCGGAAAACAAACGTATTTTGCGTGTCTGCTTGTGCACACCCTGCACTTCCATTCTTCAGTAAGAGAAGCGTTTACGAAGACGTACAGGAAGCAAACGGCGAGGAGGTATGTTCATTGCACAATATGAGCTGCTTTCAGCCCTTACATACTATCCTGATATCAGTTCTGTCCCTGTTACGTGGGAAGGGTAAGGCCCTGCCATTGTAACTCCCTAGCGTACAAGGGGAGTGGCTTTCTCTCGCATACATGAATTAGGATTATATTAAGGGTCTGACTTTGGATTTACACTGCCGCTGCGTTTGGAAGCAGCCAGGGCTGGATTGAGGGCCATGTGGGCCTGGGGCTGAAAATGATCAAGGGCCCACATTATATAGTATGCATTGGAGAAGGATATCAGTTCCTGACATTCATCCTTATGCACTGCAGTGTGTGGAGGGCCTATTTTCAGATAGAGGCCTGGGGCTGTAGTCCCATTAGCCCCATTGTTAATCTGGCCCAGGAAGCAGCGGAGGTCTGGATCCGGTGCCAGGGACGGAAGTGACAGACTTGGACCTCATAGAAAAATGGTGGGACCAGAGGCTGGGACTAAGTGGAGCCAGGCAAAGTAGGACCATTGCCTGATAGAAGCTGTCAGAGGCTGGCAGCTTAAAACAGTGCTCGGTACTTGGTATGAGTGCTGAGCGCAATAGTTTATGCTGTCAGCCACTGACAGATCGCTTACAGCACAGGGGGAGTGTCTGCCACACGCCCCCCTCTCCTCAAGCTCCTTAGCAGTCGCACCCCCTGTTACACCCCTGTCCGGTCCAGTGAATTTATAGTAAAATGCACAGACCCTGTTATTTTATTAAAATGCAGGATTACACAAAATACAATATATTCTACTACCTCCAAAAACTTACAAGAATGTCATAAATAAAAAAATGTGAACACTTAACAGTATAGAGATATAGATACAAGGTATATATAATGGTAAACCCTATATTAGGATTGTTTCTGAGCCATTTGTATCTATTTTAATCATCTGGGGCGACCTGTCATATATTTAACCTACATTAACACAAGATGGAAGCAGCTAAATCTCTCACTTGGGGCCAGATTTACTAAGCTGCAGGTTGGGAAAAGTGGAAATGTTGCCCATAGCAACCAATCAGGTTCTAGCTGACATTCTCTAGTATGTAATAGGAAAGGGAGGGCTAAAATGTGATTGGTTGCTATGGGCAACATCTCCACTTTTCTAAACCCATAGCTTAGTGAATATAGCCCTTGGCCTTTTAACGCATTTCACACATTGGTTTAGTTTTGCATATAATGTGATGTCAGAAAACCACTGCACAACATCCACGTTACATACAATGCGTGATAAGTCAGCGCACAACTAGGTGCAAAATCTTAACTATGCTGGGTACACACTGGAGGATCATCTGATATCATCATTGTGCCTTTCACATGATAATCATCAGTTAGCTCTGATGTCTTACCGGTGCGTACTGTCCCACGATGCTGCAGATTAGGCTGACACTGCATTGCATTGCGGGTTTAAATTTTTAGAACAGGCTCATTTCTGCGATCAGCAACGTCCCAATGTCTGGTGAAAACCTCAGTGTGTGCACTGTCCAGACCTTCAGTGTCAGTTTTGCCTTTGTGAGTGTGCATAGTGAGCTATAGGGACGGTTTTACACAGTGTGTACAGGTGTCACCTTATCAACCCTTCAAATCAGGAGTAAAGTCACAAATGATTGTTTGTATTGTTAGATATGCTGCCAGTGTGTACCCAGCTTAGGTAACAGAAACCACTTTCATTGTCTATTCTGCAACCGAGATAGAGATAAGCGAATTGCTGACTCGCTGGATCCAAAAATAACGTATGATTAAATACTAAATGAATAAATATATAGATTTCTATCTATATTATTACAGACACACAGAGGTGCCCCACAGATTTGGTATCATCACGTTGTTATTGTGCAGCGTTCATACCCTTTGTGCCACATACGTGTAAACCAATAATACAGAGTTTCTGGAAATTCCCCCTACGCACATACAGATACACACACACACACTAGAGGTGCTTTATTACAACCCACACAGGGCTCAGGGACAAACACTTACTACATAGGTAATACGCAACTCTCATAGAGAACTACCCTTATTATATCATTGTACCTGCTCTATATATCCTGGTGTGCTATGTAATGTTATGTAACGTCTTCCTGTACACTCACTGGATGGCACCGAGCATCAATTTTGGAGCATTAGAACAAGATAATAATAACACAGGTACAAAATACACAATAAACATTAGCATTATATATAGACCTGATCAGACCTTTCTACGGAACAATAAACAATATTTGGGGAGACTCCTACCTACAATTTTTATGGTGTAATAGACATTGTTTGAGGAGATGTGTCCTGTTATAGGTGTAATCAAGGTCTCTGGCCTCTCCTGTTGCTGGGGTACAGAAAAGTCATATATGACGCACACGTGTTACGTCTGGCTGAAAGCCATCACAATAGCTTCCCAAAGCTCTGCTGCTCCCATTTGAAGTCCATACGTGTGCTATTTATAATGAAAATCAATAGCCAAGACCTATGCCCAGGCATACTGGCAAAGACAACAGAGAGTGAGGACTCTGCCATTGTAGCCAGAGTACAGGTACCCACAATGAGGACTATACTTGTGCCAGGGACATCTGGGGCACTGCTCAGGTATACATAAAAATTTAATTTTTTTTCTTTTGCAGACTGGTACAAATGGACTGTCTTTTTAGGGATTCGGTGCCAGCGGTTCGTATATCCTCCGATTCAGCAATCTGCACGAGTGTCCAATCAGAACGCAATCTGCTTGACCCAGACTTACGACGGAAGTGGACGGAACTTCTTATTACCATGTGTAAGCAGGTTATGGGTCTCAAAAAAAAAACGTACGCGCCAGGGGTGTGTTATAACATGCACGGACACAGTGGAGAGCCGAATGAAGAAAAATTAGATATGGTCTATGCACGCTACAATTATTATACACAACTAAAATTGATCAAGGTGTATGCATCGGCGTATGAATAAGTTAGCTACAGGTGAACAGGGTGTAAAGGAAAAGGCATATACTGAATAAGAGTTGTAGCAAAACACACAGTGTAAAAAGGAGAACATGTACATTGCAAAAGAAATATATATATCATGTGTATTTATATAAAACTCGTGGATAACGCATGGCACATACATGTGACAGACTGGTATATTGAAGCACAGAGTAGCTTAAAAGATGGTGTCATTTCTGTGCCTGAATCAAATGCCCCCCAAAAAAATCTTAGCACCAAGCAGTTTGGCTGCAGCAGCGGTGAATTATGGAAACACCGATTGCTCTCATCCAGGAGGGGCACACTGCCAACCTGCATACACATGGTTAATGCCTCTTTCATAAGCCCACACACATACTGAGCACACTATGAACTGACATACGCTGTATAGAATACATACTATAGGTAGATACCACACACTCATCACCTAGCTGGATTTCCACCAGGACTAAACTAAGAATTGGGTGCAAAATCCCCCAAAAATGGAGCATATTTGCTTGTTGGCAGAACCATGTTAGTCTGCAGGAGGGGGAGACAAATGTGAAATGTGAGGGGATGTGTCCTGGCTGAACTCTAAACTGCAGCATGAAAATATAGCTGTTTGCTATTAATGAGCTAGAAGCGAGGGCTGCCAGTATTCCCTTTCCATGAGAAAAATCTAATTATTTTGCAAGTCACAATGGTTTGTCTATGTGGTAAATTATTATAATTGTATTTTTTTGGGTGGTGGTGGGGTGCTCCTAACTCTATACATAGGAGACCCACACTGCACATCTATAGACACACATTACCTATGTATGCATAGTGGCTATGGAATAACATGCAGGATGTAAATTGATACATTATCATACATGTAGACACATAGCAGACAATGTCACACTGTAAGACATCCCTGCACAATAGCACAGACAGATGCAGCACTAGAATAGTTCCATTTAACCCTCCCTTGCCTGGGTCAGCCTCATCATGCATTGCACACCTGCAGCATATTAAGTTCCCTATGAGAATGTAGCCCCATCCTCTCCAGGTTCCTGGGCATCCGCCCACTCTCCCTTCCTGTAAACCCAGATTACATGCCACCCTGACTCATTCCCTGGGCCAGTGAGATGCTCTTTCCTCTCTCCCCTCTCCCATGCCATCAAGGCAGGCAGCAGGCAGCATGTTACTCACAGAAGCAGATCCCACTACAAAGCTGAGGAAATCCGTCTTCCCACTCCGCAGATCGGAACCAGCACAGTCCCAGTCCGGTCCTTTCCAACGGATAATCCCAAATGCAGTGACTGAGGCTTTGCTTTGTTACCCATTAATCCACGCATGCTCCTTAGAAAGGATACAATCAGCATAACCCCGCCCAGCCGCTCTCTGACTGGCTGGAGTGGCCAGAATATGCAAATGAGTACGCTTTCCTAGGCACGCCCACCAGACTCCTCAGCCCCGCCCCCGCCTCAAATTCCTTCCTCCTGTAAAGAAAGTATCTGGATTCTGACAAATAGTTCCCCTAAATATAGAAGCAACAAGAAGACCGGAAATTAACTCAACACAAATACACATTTGGATTCTTTGTTGTTTGGAGCCTGGATCAGGATTTTGGCATCACTGAAGGAAAACTGCCTTTAAAACCAAATAAATAAAAAATGTAAAAAAAAGAAAAGAAATTGAATGTTTTTATTGAGACTTTGGGTGGTGTTTGTGTATATTTGTCTATTATTTTTACCACAGCGAGTAACATTGAAGAGCCATGTAGAATTGTGCTGAGACTCCGTTCCCAACCATGAAAGCCGTGCTCTCGGAATAAAGGAAGCGCAGCGTCAGGGAAATCGGAGATGAAATAAGCTGCCACTGTCTACATTTTCCCTTTCTCTCACGTTGTTACATTTTCAATTCAAACTCAGACTTACGGAATGTGAGCGTTATTCGCTCTTTGCGAGCGCAAAACATCCGCATTTCTCGATGGCACGTGCAGGCGTTACAGACTTTCGCTATGTACCTGGATCTGGGAGGATGGACACAGCATGTAAGCTAGGTGGGAAGGGAGGAGAATATTGGTCCAGCTGGCCCTATTTCGAAAATGATTCCGTTGTCAGCTGAATGGCGACTGCATCATTTTCTAATTAGCTTTTTATTGCGATTTTTAATTATGGGGACCATTTCACTAAAGTACCCATTCCCAATAGCGATGGGACAGGCTGTGGCAGCGGCGGCAGCGGCCTACTGGAATGGACACCAAGGGGAGCGCCGCAGGAGCATACAAGATTAGGATTAGGCTAAGGGAGATGGAAGGTAAGACTTAGGCTGCGACAGATGGAGGGTTAAGGTTAGGCGCAGGCTGCAGAAGATGGAGGGTTAGGCCACGGAAGATACAGGGTTAAGGTTAGGGTTAAGCTGCAGAAGATGGAGGGTTAAGCTTAGGGTGAGAGAAGGGGAGGGTTCAGGTAAATGTTGCGATTAGGGAAAAATCTAACCTGTCGGCAGAGCAGAGTTCAGATCTTTATCCGTCGCTTGATCCAGTCGCAAAGTGACTCTTCCACTGTCGGAAAACAACGTGTAAAAAATTCGGGTGTAGGGCTCCGGTTTTCTAATCGGCTGTTCCTCCCCAGTCAGTTGCGAACTGGCTGGGATTTCGATTGCATATGCCTCGAGTAAGCATAGCAATCGATCCACGGAGCACCGAGCTTCTGGTGTTCCAAAAAGTGTAAAAAAAAAAAAGTCCCCCACTACTTCCCCTAATTCTTACCCTGACCCTCCTTCCTGGCAGCCTGACCCTAACCCTCCCTAACTTGCAGCCTGACCCTAACCCAACATCTCCCTACAGCCTGACCCTAACTCTCCCTCCCCTGCAGCCTGACCCTAACCCTCCCTCCCCTACAGCCTTACCCTAACTCTCCCTCCCCCGCAGCCTGACCCTAACCCTCCCTCCCCTACAGCCTGACCCTAACCTCGCAAAAAGACTTTACTCACCTGTCTCCTCGGTCCGGCGAGCAGCGGCCTAGGTGTGGCGGAGTGATCTGTTCTTTCCGAAAGTGAATGGGTGTCCTTGTGTATGAGGAGAGTGACCTCCACTTACGCACACAGGAGTTTGGATACAGTAGGGATCCAGCTACATAGCCCCCGAGCACGGCAGGAGTGGAGGTCTGAATTCAATCCAAATAATTATTATTATTTATTCACAGAAACATAGGTCCCAAACAGAGGGGGATACGACACTTACCTGATACTTACCAATTCAACGGATGGGATCGCCAGCAAAAACAGGTGTGAATGTACACTTTGCATTTAGTAGACAACTGCAAGGCATTTGAGAAACACTAAAGCTATTTCTCTGTAAGCAAAACATAAGCATAAGAAACGTTGCCCTATCACATAGCAACATACTGTATCCAGGTGCACTCTGGCGCTAGGTCACTTGATTTCGCTGTGACTATCCATCTCTTGATCAGCTCCATTCTCTTACAAGAGCAGTTTACAACATTGATCCAGGCAGAAAGCAATGTGGTGTAAAGCACCTTATAGGACTATGCAATCCAGTCACCAAGTCATGTAGACTCGCCTCAGGGTCACTGGGTTACTACAGCCTAAAAACTGAATCATTTTACGTAAGCCGTGTATAGAGACCTGGGAATCAAGTGCAATATTTGGGGGAAGAGGAGTGTGGTTTTGCCATCTGATAACCTTCAACGGAGGGAACACTGGAGGGATTGGAGGTTAGGTAAAGTCTTGTGGGGGGAAAGGAATTCTGCTGGGTGGGTGCAGCATGAAAAATAAAGAGTCCTGTAACCGGCAATGGTGGAAATAATGAGTGAAGATGAGAGGCTCAAATCTTCTGCAAAGTAAAACCATTGACCTTGGAGACACACAGTCTTGTTAATGGCTCTGTATGCTAGCAAATTATTCTCAATTTGATAAAGTGCAGGCAGCCAAATTAGGAACTGGCAGAGCAGGGAGGCAGCAGAATGTTTCCAGAGCAAAATGAATTTAGCCGGGGGTGAAGTTCTAGTTACAAGATAACCAGCAAGAAAGCAAATGCAAGGAAATGGTGATTAATATGCTATCCTTAAATTAAATATGACTATTATTAATATTATTATTACAGACCATCCAACATGACCCCTTCCATTAGGTACAAAATACCCCACACCTGAGCCTCCAACTGTCACTCACCTGGTGAAATGACTAAAATGATATTTAAAACACTATTTGTCTCTTCATCAAAGGTGGTTACCATAGTAACTGACGGTTGGAAACTGAGAAGCAGAGTATTTTGTACCTAATGGAATGGATCATGTTGGAGGATATGTTATTATTGTTATTATAGTTATCTCTTATTTGTAGGGTGTCATAAAGGATCTGCAGTAACATACAAAATAACAGGATAAAATACTATCCTATACAGAGGCGGAACTAGCGAGTTGTGGGCCCAAATGCAAAAAATACGCTTTTGCCCTAATGATATCCCAGGTAACCCAGTGGGGAGCTTCGATGGTGCAGTGACGACGGCTGTGGGCCATTGTATCAGCATGGGCCCCGATTGGTGCCTGATGTGGATTCCCCCCCACAAATAAAAAAAAAATCAGACTCCAAAACATAAAATCATAACTCCACCCTCCTGTGCTATCTTGCTCTCCATGCTTCCATACAGTGAATGGCTGTCAGCACTCTGATTGGTTCATAGCTTCAGCTCTCCACCAATCAGCTGGCTGGCAGGTATGCACTGTCTGGCTGCTGGCTGGTAGGTAGAGAATGATGCCCGGCATCTCTGATTCTGTGTAATACTCAGTCAAAGCAGCTGGGGAGCATCTTTCTTTGCCTACCTCTCAATAAGCAGTCCTGTGCCCTATGGAACGTGCAGCCCAAAGCAGATCAAGTGGCAACAGCCCCAGGGGGACAGATTCAGCCCAGCCCTAAATACAAGGTAGACGAATTAGTGCCCAAGGACCGGATACAGAGACCTATTTTACTTGGCATTTGCGTGCGTATTTTTAGGTATGTTTCAACTGCGCATGCGTGGTAACTTTATATACGCAAGTTACGCACGTAAGTGCCTCCTGCACGGACTTGTGAATGGCACTTAAGGACATACGCACGCATCTCACGCGGACGTAGAAATTTACATAAAAGTGGGTGGGACATATATACGCACGCAAATCCACACGGAAAGATACAAGTGGTCTATGGACTCGTAAGTGGCCGACAGTGTCATGGGTGTGAGGGGATTTGGCTGGCGCCATACGTGCGTATAATTGCATACTTTTTTGCAAGCGCATCTGTGAACATGGTCCCAAATTACCAAGCACAGGATTTGAATGTAAAGTTCCAATAAGGGGGAGTGCAAGGGGAAGGATATGGTAAAAGGAATGGGATGGCAGACAGTACAGATAACCTTGCTCCTAAAAGCTAACAGTTTGAAGGGATTAAACCGTGAAGGATTTCCTGTGTCATAGATCACAGAAATAGACCAATAAAACCTCTAATGTCATAACGCTGCCACATCTGTGACTTCACTGTGTAAATGTTGCACTATGTCCAAGCACAAATATAGTGTCAGCACTTTAAATAGCAATAACCATTTCAGACAGTAAGTATATTCAGGACTTACAGCCAATCACGCGGTCAGGCCTGGCCCACCTGTTCGAAAACTACAAGTCCCAGAATGCTTTGTCAGATATCCGCTATGCCCATGCAGTTACAGCATGCTGGGACTCGTAGTTTCACACCACACCTGGAGAACCACAAGTTGGCAAGACCTGCAATAATTGATAAGGGGGCCAGTCACCTGATTATGGGCTGATCAGTCCGCTTATTGTGTGTGTGTGTGGCATGGCCGATTTGTTGGAATTCTGAAGCACCCCCCACCGCTAATAATCCCTTTGCCAGTCCCAAACCATCCAATCTCCACTGGGACAATCCTACTATGGTCAGTGGGGAGTGGGCCAAATAATTGGCCTCTGTCACAGAGATTGCATCATTATATCGGTCTCTGGGGAGATTGCAGAGTGTGTGTCTGGATTAACAAATGATATTATATCTAATATAATGAACAGCAATTAAAGTTTCTTTGTATCTCAGCCATGGAAATAGTTATAGAGCCCCTGGGCACTGGGTATTTAAGAATATCAAAGGATTTATAGATATGGAGGCAGAAAATAGAAGATTAAATTAATTAAATGAGATTAAATGACTGTTTGTAAAAAAAAAAGCAGTATTTCACCCATAAAGCTAGAGATAGATGAGGCTGTACAAGACCAGAAAATGTAGGCTGTGGTAAGGGAATGGTTAGGGTTAGGCTGTGGTGAGGGGATGGTCAGGGTTAGGCTGTGGTGAGGGGATGGTCAGGGTTAGGCTGTGGTGAGGAGCTGGTTAGGGATAGGCTGTGGTAGGTGGATGGTTAGGGATAGGCTGTGGTGAGGGGGTGGTAAGGGATAGGCTGTGGTGAGGGGTGGTTAGGCTGTGGTGAGGGGATGGTCTGGGTTAGGCTGTGGTGAGGGGATGGTCAAGGTTAGGCTGTGGTGAGGGGATGGTCTGGGTTAGGCTGTGGTGAGGCGATGGTCATGGTTAGTCTGTGGTGAGGGGATGGTCTGGGTTAGGCTGTGGTGAGGGGATGGTCAGGGTTAGGCTGTGGTGAGGGAATGGTTAGGGTTAGGCTGTGGTGAGGGGCTGGTTAGAGATAGGCTGTGGTGAGGGGCTGGTTAGGAATAGGCTGTGGTGAGGGGCTGGTTAGGGATAGGCTGTGGTGAGGGGCTGGTTAGGGATAGGCTGTGGTGAGGGGCTGGTTAGGGTTAGGCTGTGGTGAGGGGCTGGGTTGGGTTAGGCTGGGGGGA
>WWET01000026.1:1586985-1599355 GCA_011038615.1 Limnodynastes dumerilii
ATTCTTCAAACCCGGAATGGGTACGATGTGGAACGCCCTAGGGTTAGGCTATGATGAGGGGGTGGTTAGGATTAGGCTGTGTTGAGGGGATAGTTAGGGTTAGGCTATGATGAGGGGGTGGTTAGGATTAGGCTGTGTTGAGGGGATGGTTAGGGTTAGGCTATGATGAGGGGGGTGGTTAGGATTAGGCTGTGGTGAGGGGATGGTTAGGGTTAGGCTGTGGTGAGGGGGTGGTTAGGCTGTGGTGAGGGGATGGTCAGAGTTAGGCTGTGGTGAGGGGATGGTCAGGGTTAGGCTGTGGTGAGGGGATGGTTAAGGTTAGGATTAGTATAAATTTTAGAATAAGGCCCCTGTCGAATAAATTTTCATAGACATTCAACCAAATGTTGTCACAAAAATGACTTTAGGGGCCAGATTCAATTAGCTTTGCAGCAGCGTATTTTGCGGTGCGAAGCTAATTCCGCTACATTTTTTTGAGTGACTTTTATGCGCACCCCATAGAGGTACGCATAAAAATTTGCCTATTTTTTATACCGTATATGACGGGAAAAAGCGCAGTGCGTACTTTTTCCCATCATCACAGCTAATTGAATCTGGCCCTAGATCTCATATACCACTCCCCTTGTCTGCAATAAGCAAAACCAGCCAGCACTTTCCCAGCATGCAAAAAACGAAAAATAATTTGCACCCCTCACATTGCAAGATGGTTACTCTAGAGACCAAAGTTACTAAGCTGCAGTAAAGGAAAAGAAGAAATGTTTCCCATAGCAACCAATGAGATTATAGCTGACATTCTAGTATTCTCATAATACAGTTGTAGACTTTAACTGGCTTAATATACCCTTCTATTTGACAATGTTAAAAAAACATTTTGAATATACACCTCTGCAGGGAAGCTGATCAAATCCCTAGTCCTCTGATCATTCGTATCCCTCATCAGAAAATACTAAAAACAAAAGCTATCAGCTCCCTCCTCTGCTGCAATCTAACAGGCAGCCAAACCAAATGCAAATGTATATGCAGGAAAGCAGACTCTGCATACTGGATTTTTCAGTTGCCAGGGGAAAAACAAATCTACAAATCACCCTGTGGAGTCAGACGGTCAACTTTCAGTCAGCTCCCGGGTACTGGATTGGAATGGCTCTAACACAACATGAACACAATATTCAATTTCATACAGCCCTATGGAAATAAAGGATCCCATGGAAAAAACCCTGTAACGCCACCTGGTGGCTGTACTTGTCTATGACTATTCCATGTATCCAAAGAAAAAATCCATGCATACTTTGCAATCAAACTGCACATTAGGACAATACCTTACAAACTGTTGCTGTGCCATGTTACATATGCTGATCTATACAGCAATACATTTCATACCTTTCATGCACAGTGAATGCTCTTGGGTAAAAACAGTTGCAAATCAGCAGTCTGCATTTCTCTGTCCTTAGTGGGAGTGCACTGGCTAAACTCTAAACCACTCTGATCAGCTGAATGCAAATTAAATCCTACCAGTGCCATTATAGCAAGGTTGGGTTATTCTTATTTGGACACTTGAAGGGGGGGGGGTGTTACCATGGCAATCACAGTCACATGGCCCATAATGTAGCTAGCAGAGTTCTTGGAACACCACATTACCATCACATGACATGCTGAGATCACCGTTTGTATCAGGTAAGCCAACTATTTATCAATGAGCTTTTGTAAAGCCCCCATGATTTGCTGGAGGACAGTCAAGAATTATGCATGATAAAAAGTAGTTACCTCACAAAAAAATAAAACCTCAATTGTAACGAGTATCTGCTGCTTTATTTATTCATTAATTTCTATTTTATAAATAGTAGGTTCAACATAACCAAATAAGAAACTATATAAATCACTTTGTAGTAATAATATATGTAAAGAAAGCAAAATCATATGATTTATGAAGATTTAGTCTGATATCACAATCATGATTTGTTGTGACAAAACAGGTTGCATCCGATCCGATCTGGTTTTATAAGATTTCTAAAAATCATGATCACCAATTGTACAGACAAATATGAGTAGTGTGTATGCAGGTTCAACCATCTCACTGCCTTGTGTCAGTCTGCTATGCATAGGCAGAGATCTGTAGTGTGTACAGAATCATGATTGCTTCAACAGATAGTTAGGAGAGATAATCTCAGTGCTGCTGGTGAATTGATGCATGCCGTATCCTCCCTGCTAGCAAGTCAGATATCGGTTGCATAGGGAGAGGAACTGGAAGCAGAAACAGAGAAGTAGTAATGTCACTTTATAGATTAATGGTGCGGCCTCACCTGGAATATATTGTTCAGTTCTAGAAAGACAAATACCTTACTGACTGTGCAACTAAAATGGCCCATGGCCTGTGTCATAAAACATACAAGGCTAGAGGAACTAAACATGTATAGCTTGGAGCAGAGAAGGGAGAGGGGGGTATGACAGCAGCTTCCACATATATCAACGGATGTAACCAGGTAGAGGAGGGGGTATTTTTCAATGGAAGAGGTGTAATATAACACAAGGGCATGCGTATAAACTAGAGTGTTGCGAGTCCCCGCTGTCATGGCTCTCATTCTCAAGTAGGGACAGGCAAAAGTTGCTTTTAGGTTGAACCTATTTCGTATAAGAATTTTTCTTTATGAATGGGTGAGTATGCGATTCACATATTCACCCATTCAGTTTCGGAAGTATCCCCTCCTTTTAAGGTTAGGCTGCGGGAGAAGGGGGGACTTAGGGTTAGGCTGTGGGGGGGGGCTTAGGGTTAGGCTGCAGGGGGTGAGATTTAGGGTTAGACTTAGGGTTAGGGAGTGGGGTTGCTTACCTTTCGGAGCACCATGTTCGGTGCTCCAGGGATTGATTGCTATGCCATCAAGGCATAAGCAATGGATGTTCGGACCTGGCTGGGAGTGAACGGCCCTATCGAAATACGGCCGTTCGTAACGGGGACCCACACTCAAGCTAGAGGGTGGAAGGTTCAGAGGAAATGTGCGGAAAAATGACTTCACTGAAAGGGTGAACATCCCCTCCTTTTCATAAGTCTAACAACAACAGAGAGAAACAGATCAGCATCAGAACTGTCAGATACAATAACATTTCCTTATAAACAGAGACAGAACTGATAACTGCCGGTGAGGATACAAGATGGTACAACATCTATAACAGAGAGAGGGAGAGAGGAGAGACAGAGAGACAAATGGATGATGATTATCGGTGAAACCAGGGAATACAAACAAGATATTTCCACATTATAATTAAGAGTAAAACCGCAGAATTAGACATTAATATTACAATACACAGCTGGCTCCAATGCTCTGTCTCCACATGAGAATTGTAATATGGAAATGACTTCTGTAGATCGGTTTGGCTGCAGACACAATCAGTAAAGGAATAGTACAATATGAATGTGCCAGAACCTTTATCGGGCTATCCTGGCCCCAGCAGCTACAACTTCCACACAGGATGTAATATAATAAAACATTAAAGACGTATTGACTTTTTCAGGCCTACTGCAAGTGTTTTCCTCGTATCTGTTATTACTTCTGCTTTGTATTTTATTTAATGCTGCAAAACAGCACATTTCCAGAATTCTAGCAACGATCATGAGTAATTCTACAGACCCTCCATTATGACCCATTCCATTAAGTACAAAATGCTCTGCTCCTGAGCTTCAAACTGTCAGTTACTATGGTAACCACCTGTGTTGAAGAGAAAAAATGTTTTTCAAACATCAGTTAACTTATTAAAACCAGGTGAATGACAGCTGGAAGCTCCGGAGCGGAGTATTGTGTACCTAATGGAAGGGGTCATGTTGGAGGGTATGCAATTATCTGGATAGAAAGGGGGCTTGGAATCTGCGGCAATGTTTACCTTCAGCAGTGCCCCCACCGGCCTCTCTGCACATACGCAGACAGCTGTCAGTCTGAGTGCTGTTTAATAAATCACTTGCTGACAGCTTAGCGCTGGACTCTGCAGGACGCAGCCCCCAACAGAGGACAGCTCCTAACTGTGAATCAGCTCCTATAAGGAGAGATGCAGGCATATGGTTAGTAGAATTCTAATATCAGAACTTGTGGGGTGGAAGTATAGATTATGGGGAACTCTTCTTTATTAAGTGCTGAAACATTTCCGAAAGTTAATAATAATAAATAAATGCTTTTTTAGGTTTTTTTCCCCCTTTTTTTGGAGAGATTTAGGGTCAGCTTTACTAAACTGTGGGTTTAAAAAGAGTGGAGATGTTGCCCATAGCAACCAATCAGATTCTAGCTGACATTCTCTAGTATGTAATAGGAAAGTGAGAGCTAGAATCTGATTGGTTGATATGGGCAACACCTCCACTTTTCCAAACCCACAGCTTAGTAAATCTGGCCCTTAAACGTTATTGGAGAATGTTTTAGGAGGTTAAAACACTGTAATATGTAAAAAAAAAAAAAAAAAAATTAAATATAAAATCAAAGCAAAAGCCTCACCCCTGAGATATTCCCACAGGAAAGGGAGAGAATTTATACACAGCAAGCAGAGCACTGGAAAAGATATGACCCTCATTACTTGGCTGCTATATAAACACTACTTAGTGGTCTGGAGCATGGACAAGGAGCAGGTGGCCGGCGGTGGAGAGCAAGCAGCGTCCAGCTAAAGTACTTGGACTTTTCTTTTGCAATGACAGGGTGCAAGGGAGGTCATATGTGCGCCAAGTACACGCTATGCTCTAGGCAGGGTGTGTCCCACATGACTCACCTCTCCTCACAGCAGACCCTTCCTTAGAGAAGAACTTCATTATGAGAACTGGCTGCTGCTTCTAAGACAGAGACAGCAGCAAGCTGGACAAACAGCATGCCATTGCCCACATAAGTTGTGTAGTTCATGTTTTTAGCATGGTTGCCTACTTTTGCAAATGAATATAAGGGAGATTGTGACAGCGCTATCAAGGTGTTGCACCAAAGGGGTGTGTCTTGTGAGTAACTCCACCCATAAGCGCTTCTAGCGCTACCAGGAAAATGATATCTAAACAAAATGGCAGAATCTGTATTTATCGATTTTAAGTTGTCAGTGAATAAATACTCTCTGTATTTATTCTGAGGAGGACTGTGAATAGGAGATCTGCTGACTTCTTAATCTTTATAGAAAAGATAAAAGTAGACCAAAGTGTGTGTTTCATTTCTGTCTCTATTATTGAAGTCATAGGGCCAGATTTACTAAGCTGCGGGTTTGGAAAAGTGGGGATGTTGCCCATAGCAACCAATCAGATTCTAGCTCTCACTTTCCTATTAAATACTAGAGAATGACATCTAAAATCTGATTGGTTGCTATGGGCAACATCTCTAAACCCACAGTTTTATAAATGTGGCCCATGTTGTCTTAGATAACTGCCAGTCTTTGATGACATCTCAGGTTCCATGAAATTGGCTGTCTCTAAAGGCCTCAACGCAGCGAAATAGGACACAATTTCTATACTCGGTCAGCATCAGGGAATTTGCCGAGCACTTCCGGGAGTTAGAAACATAGAAAGTGACGGCAGATAAGAGCCACATGGCCCATCTAGTCTGCCCATTTGTTTATTGAAAACTATACTGACCCTAGACCCTATTTACCCTCAATTTGGGTTACAATTTAGGATACCCTTATATTTAACCCAAGCATGTTTAAATTGTTCTACTGTACTGGCATCAACCACCTCAGATGGGAGAATATTCCACTTATCTATCACCCTTTCAGTGAAGTAATTTTTCCGCACATTTCCTTTGAATCTACCACCCTCCAGTTTATATTCATGCCCTCGTGTTCTATTACACTACACCTTTTTTATGAGCAACCTTTTCTTTAGAGACACTTATGGTGCGTGGGTTCAGATTAATAGGCGTCTTGGAGGGTCTCCTCATGTCTCTATGTATAATACCTTTTGGGGTAATCCCCAATTCCAACCGGGGGTCACGGACTTAAATTTCAAAATCTGGAGAGAAAAGGGGATTAGCAAAATCAAAGATGTATTTGATCCAGGAGGAGATATTAGATCTTTTCAATACCTAAAAGAAAAGTTTGATGTCCCTAATAACCAACTATTCATGTATTTTCAAGCGAGGCATTTTGCCCGACAGGTTGAATCCCAATTAAAAGAATCCCCAAACAACATAAGTAATACACCTGACAATTTGAAAACGTTACTTCACTTTCTAGAAACTCATAAATACCATATTAGGTACGTCTCAGATGAGCTTTTATCAGTGGATAGTTCTAAATTGTTGAAACGGGTAGCCAGTGCTTGGACGCAAGACATTGGACGGGATGTGACTCCCGAGGATCTCACTAGGCATTTTGAAACCACATTTAAGGTGTTGAAATCTACCATTTTACAGGAGGTTCATTATAAGACGTTACACAGAACTTATTTCTCACCGGCCCAAAGGCGTCATATGGTTCGGGGAGACACTGGAGAATGCCCCAAGTGCCATATAGGAAGGGCCACCTTTTACCATAGCTTCTGGGAATGTGGCAGGATCCGGAAATTTTGGGGGAAGGTTCTGAACTTCATCAATGCTATTTTAGGTACTAATCTGTCTCGAGATCCCGGTCCACTACTATTGGCTAACTTTGAGGTTTGGCTTGGTACCCCGGGAATTAAAGATTCTATCCCATTTCTGACAGTGTTGGTTACTATCGCAAAAAAAGCAATACTGCAGAGATGGACAGTCAAAACTCCCCCCTTCCTGCACACTGTAAAGTTAATACTACTGGAAACATTGTACCTGGAAAGGAGGGCCACCCTCCCAGATGTTGAGAAAGGGGTATTACATTTTTATAAGAAATGGGGTATTTATGTGGAATACCTCCCAGAACAAACTAGAAATAATATCTTGCAGTTTGAGACTACGAAGTGGTTTTTATACAGGGAGCTTCCAAGTGGAGACTAATCTGGTCGGTTTAAGGGTGCACTCACTCATTAATGGGACGGTTTTGCAACCGTAGCACATCTGAAGGGTGGGGAATCTACCTGCAGGGTAACTGTTAATTTATGTACTGTGGAGGGGCTCAGTGGATGCGGCGGGAATCCTTGTTTCTGTTTTATTTTATTTTATTTAATTTTCTTTACTGTGTTCATCAGTTTATGCTATGTTATAATAAGTGTTACCTTACTGATGCTTATTTCAGTCATATGCAGACATGATTATTTTTCTTCTGTTTTTCTGGCTAGTCGAGCCGATTTGGTGGAATGTACTATAACCCTTTCATGTTATTCTTGTAATTCTACAATTGCCAGATTGCTGTGTGATATTAATGTGGGTTGAGGACTACATCATATCGTTTGTATGCTTATATGACATGCTTTATGTTTGAAAAATTCAATAAAAAGTTTTTCAAAAAAAATAAATCTATTTTTTCTACATTCAGCCTATCCCTGTTGTTAGGTAGCAGAGGAAGGACCCCCTGTCACCATCTCCACCTTACCTCATGGTTGCCTACTTTTGAAAAATAATTTCAGGGATAAAAGGAAAAGGTCCCTGCATCACCGGGGGGCGGTCCCTACGTCACTGGGGGCGGTCCCTACGTCACTAGGGGCGATCCCTGCGTCGCTGGGGAGGGGGGCAGTTCCTGCGTTGCCAGGGTTTGTGTATGGGTGTCCTGCAAAGTATCCAGCCCCCCCTTAGTATCTCCCATCATCTCCCATCATGGTCCTGGCCTGTGCTGCAATAGGAAAGCAGGTGATAAATGTGTCACAACATATTCAACAGTGCTTATGCACTGACACAAGCCCTGGTCCATTGTGTAATGTGCTCTACTAATGCATTGTGTACTGCTATTGCTATTAGATCTGTTCCTGCAATATAAAATTACTATTTTAATGTGTAAAAGAAGTAAATTATAAATTACTTAAAAATATCAAAAACAGGACTTGTTACAGACAATAAAAACGCAATTCCTTAATGTAGATTGATTTTATTTGTATTATTTTTAAATCTACATGATAAACCTCCTACTTACATGATAAACCTCCTCTTTTTTTTACAAAGAACGTTAATGGACGTCTTAGATAATTTGGCAGTCAGATAGTATGACCATATTATCAGTATTATTATTTTACATATGTTTTTTGTAACATCATATTAATTAGCTCTTTACAATTTTAAACAGTACTTTAACCTCTGCCACATTACAGTCTAATTCTCTAACAACCGCTCACAGTGGGGGCAGGGTGGGAGCAGAGCTTGAATGGGGCGAAGCTTATTTGTCATGTTTTCGGGCTCCAAAGTGTTGGAAACCCCCCTTTCAAAATCCTGCGTTTGCCACTGGTATACCAACAATTCAGCCACGACAGCAGTAACTTTTTTACAGCTCAAATAAAGACATCATGGATACCATGAGTAATCATAATCCGAATACTCCAAGCCTAACCCTTATCCTAAGCCACCCCATCTATTATCCTAACCATAGCCCTCATTTCCCATAGCATAACCTCACACTGCAGCCTAACCTTAACCCTGCCCCGCCTGGAACTTAACCCTTCCTGTCCCACAGCCTTTAATTTCAGAATTAAAACTTGTATTACGAAATGATAAATTGCTGTAAATCATTATGTATTAATCACATTTACCGAGACAAACCTTCACCATTGCATACTCCTTAATCTGAAGGAAATATCATATTACTGCATGTACAATAAAATTCCCAGAACTAAAAACATATGGTACATATTTAATTTTGCTACAATCCAATTACTGTTACCCCACCAGTACTATTGTATCCACATTCAAATGTATATTATGATTTATTAGATCACACCGTCTCTCCTTATGTGGTGTTAACTTTTTCAGTAATAATACAGCTCAGTTTCAATCTTATAGATTTTCATTCAAAAACACTTATTTTTTATTTTTTAGCAGTTGTTGCAAATTTTTCAGCTACACAAGGATCTTATTTCACAAAAAGACCAACTACTGCATCCAAAACTCTCCGGCTGTCCTCGTGGCTAAAAGGTATATTTTATGTAGTTTAACGAACATGTTGCCCATAGCAATCAATGAGCTTGTAGATTCCATCTTCTAGAATGTGTTTTCGTAAAGAATTTCTAAATGTGATTTGTTGCTATAAGCAACATTTCAACTTTTCCTCTTTAGAACGCACCATCAAATATACTTCTTAGTCTTCACAGTACATGCCATGTTCTCTGTCTCCAGACATTCACCCACTTTAAGATTTGGAAATTCTGACAAGTACTGGAGACTGGGTACAGTTCCTGGTATGTTTTTACCTAATTGGTGGTCTCACCCCAAAATTAGTAAACTTATGGAATGTAAGAAGATCTAGAAACCACCACCAACACTTTAATGTTCCACTATCCTCTAAGTTCTACAACCATGGTCGACATTCTCAAGGTCAATAGTGACACCATTATGTTAAAAAGTGTTCCAGGTTGACCACAATATGTTTGATGCTGTACGACCTCCTTTTCCCCCATAAAGTCAGCATTTACCTCTGTCCTCTGCTCTGTTCTCCTCATCCCACCCTTCACCAGTGTCCACCTCATGAATGCTGCTTCCATATTCCTCACCCAACAGTCACATTCAATGCTTCCGATTGGCAAAATCGAATTTGTGATGTGTACAGGAGGGGGTCACATGACTGTCATGATCAACAATGCAGCAAATACTTTGCTTTAACCTACATCTCATAGTTTGGCTATATGATGACTGAACAGATTAAGCTCCTGCTGACAGAGATTATGATTATTTAAGGATCTGCCAAAACAGCGTTGACCATTCTGTGTGTAGCAGACACGGTATAACAGTGTTTAATAAGAATCCCAAGGATAATAGTAGAGCTTATGAAACGGTATTTGAAAGTGACAGACCTCTGAGCGCCCACCCGAGGGCTTAGCGTATCTTGGGTGATTTCACACTGTGCATACCCGCTGCAGTCTGAAGTTTCATTGCAAGGGTGGCGCAATTGCCGGCGATCCAGAACCAAACACAGGCGTCACGAAGCACAGTTTACGGCAAAACATATGCACCAGCCACAGGTTCGGCATAATCCACAGAAAATCCACCTTCATAGGGCTGCCTTAACTCTCTGTGCGTATGTTTGCGTGGATTTTGCTAAAGTATGTGCGTACTTTGCAAACCCAGCCAACACTGCTCAGTTTAAATGCCTCCCTCCCTCCAACCACTTTACGTAACTTCCTACATACGGAGTAGCGATGCACAGCCCCTTCTTACGGATCTCGTTAGGCACAGACTTGAACTCCTTGCCTAACGGGTTTCTGTGCGTAACATCTGGATTGCGCATGTGCAAATCAAATAAAAAACGCCAAGTGACGCACACGGCCTGTGTATATTTAGGCACGTTCTTAAGTGTGAATGTGGTCTGTTATGTAGGAGTCCAGGGGGATGACACTCCACAAGCTCCTTAGTATTTCATTCTTCAAATGCAATACGATATTATGAATTTGCTGCTTGAGTTGTGGGTATAAAATAATTACTGTATATTTATTCTTGGATGTAGTTCTAGTGAATTCGCAGCGTGACCGAAAGGCTCACACTAATAATAACTACCACTATCAGCAAACATTACAGCGTATTACCCTGCGCATACGCAACATGTACAGGCATTAAGCTTGGCTGGGCTGTGCTCGTACACGTTTGAAACGCAAGAGGCCAAATCATCTTTTGCATTCAGGTGCCCGATTTACCAAGCTGCGGGTTGGAAAAGTGAAGATGTTGCCCATAGCAACCAATCAGATACTAGCTGAACTCTAGTATTCAATAGTTAAACAAGATCTAGAATCTGTTTGGTTGCTAGGGGCAACATCTCCACTTTTTCAACCCCACAGCTTAGTAAATCTGGCCCCAGGTGTGTAAGACGCTTGATGTGTGACAATTGGCGAGCACAGATTTATTCCCATTAGATTTTACTTCAGAAATAAATCCAGAACATAGTAATCTGTATAAATTATTTAATAACAGTATTCACAATCTATACAAACAGTGACTGGCTTCTTTGGTGAAGGAACACAATGCCATGGGCTGTAATGTAAAGCAGATGATGAGTTCTCGGCCTTCCGTAAATAACATTACATTATAAATATGGAGTTTGGCCAAGACAGTCTATGACTTTGTTCCAAGCGGAGTCAGATATGGCTGACGTTATGTGTGTTCACAATCCAATGGCCTTACAGTAGCTCACAGGTTAACCAGACCTGTAGTAGAGAATAGCAATCAGAGAACAGAAAATCAACATTCAAAACCAGTTAAAGCGGGGTGCACACTATACAATTATTGAGCTGATCCAAACAAATAACGAACAGACCCAAAGCTTTACCATTAGGAAACTGATGGAACTTTACACCTGGGTAAAACCATGATGATTGCAGGGGAGGCAAATGTCATAATTGGAAACAGTATTAGAGTTGAATGGTGATATTTCCCAGCCCAACTCTAAATAACAGGGCAAAAGTAAAGCTGGTCAGTAACGACGTGACATAATCGAAGAGAATAACATTAATCTCATTTCCCATCATATTCAACATAGTTTAGCCCGGATGTCATTTTCTAAGCGATAATCTCTTATCTTCAAACTCTGGATATGGTCCAATGTGTGGATCTGGTTTTCCAGGAATCTCTGGAAATGACTTTTTGACCGACACAAGCAGAACTGTCGCCAGGTCAGCTGACTTATGTGGTGAGCACCCCCTGAATCAGAGTGTAGAGCAGGCCCTGTCCAACAGCTGTTGTGAAACTACGACTCCCAGCATGCTTTAACTGCATAGGCATAGCGGACACCTGACAAAGCATGCTGGGAGTCACATGTTGGGTCACAGGTGGGACAAGCTTGGTGTGTGTGTGCGTGGTCTTCCTTAAGATATCGCTCTCTCTGTATAAATATATTTCTAGTAGCACTGGTGTCTCACAATGCTGAGGTCATGAGTTTGTTTCCCAGACAAGGTCTTATCTGTGTGGAGTTTGTATGTTCTCCCCGTGCCTGCGTGGGTTTCCTCCCACACGCCAAAATATGCTGGTAGGTTAATTGGCGCGTGTGTGTGTGTGTGTGTGTGAAGGGACCTTAGTATGTAGCTCCAATGGGGCAAGGACTGATGTGAATGTTAGATATTCTCTGTAAAGCGCTACGTAATCTGATGGCGCTATATAATAACCTGTTAATAAATAAATTAATAAACATCCCTCTCTATCTAGCAATATATAAATAATGCTCCAATAAATTCAGTGCAGTTAATCACCTGTAACACACACACAAAATATATATATATATCTATCTAGTTTTCATTCTGTCTGTTTGTGATAAACATCTGGTGACAGTAGGATTTCTGGTCCTTTATAGGTACTAGGAAAACGCGGTTAACTAAGGTGGCATTTTTTAGCAG